>JABMCL010001788.1:235000-247500 GCA_018857735.1 Alviniconcha marisindica
CGCATGTATGATGATTTTATTCAGTAATTTCTGATCTATGGCTACTGATTTTTTTTTAAATTGCCTTGAACAATGGATTGAACGAGTCTTATCAGCAGTACATCGGTGAGAATAGTCAAGCAAGAAAGCATGAAACGACTGAAATACTGACAACTTGAGCTCACTCAACCGCGGCCAAACAGCAGCGCCTGCGCATCGAGTCATATATGACACGTGACATCTGTGAATTGTCAAAGCGTGTACCGTCTGCCGTGTTGACGTGTCTTGATTGTACCGTTTGTCCGTAGGACACAGTGTCTTGATTGTACCGTTTGTCCGTAGGACACAGTGTTGACGTGCCTTGCTTGTACAGTTTGGCCGTAGGACACAGTTTTCACGTGTCTTGTTTGTACAGTTTGCCCATAGGAAACAGTGTTCATTTGTCTTACTTGTACTGTTTGCCGATAGGAAACAATGTTCATATGTCTTACTTGTACCGTTTGCGAATAGGAAACAATGTTCATGTGTTTTACTTGTACTGTTTGCGAATAGGAAACAATTTTCAGGTGTCTTACTTGTACCGTTTGCGAATAGGAAACAATGTTCATGTGTCTTACTTGTACTGTTTGTGGATAGGACACAGTGTTAGCGTGCCTTGCTTGTAAAGTTTGCCGGTAGGACAAAGTGTTCATGTGTCTTAGCATTTGTGTGGCTTGCCTTTAAGACGCCGTGTTGACATATCTCGCTTGAATTTTGACCTGTCCAGGCACTCCCACGTACAGTAAAATCCTAATGTTCTCAGAATGCATGTTCATGGTATGAGTTTAACAACCATCGGAGACTATTGTAAGAAGGTGTAGACTATTGTAAGACGGCGGAGACTATTGTAAGAAGGCGGAGACTATTGTTACTTGTAGGAAGGCGGAGACTATTGTAAGGAGGCGGAGACTATTGTAAGAAGGGGATGTTGCACCCTCAGTACACAGTTAAGGGTCTGGCGGGCAAATGGCCAGCCTTTCGACTTCCGCGATTTGTAACCCACCATTTCTCAAAGCACAAAAAGCTGAACAGGAAAGTTGTATCAACTTTACCAGCCGGAACCACCCGACCAGGCAACTATAAAACTCGAGATCCAAACAAGTTCAGGAGCTGTATGAAAGCGGAGGTAGCCGTCCTTGGCTCCCCGTCTCTAATAGTCTCTACGATGTCTGTGGTAAGTGAGTAAGTAACTTGGTGTTTTACGCCCATTCAACATTACGGCGACGATCTCTGTGGCCGTAAAGCGACATTGAGCGAACGAACATAAACGGTTAAAAAGAACGCTAATTTAGTATGGCAATGAATACAAAACATGTGCGAATTTTAGGGGCAAGTCCTTTTTCGAAGTGACAAAACAACAGTTGAACAACAGATAAACGATGATAAATAAAAATATTATATTGATCCGGTTGCCGATGGGGTGTGTTTAATGCCTGGATTATCTTCATGGAGTGACTGCATAGCAGAGACTTCAGGCATTCAAAAACACCCCAACCGCAACCGGACAAGTACAATATTTTCATTTATCACCGTTTAGCTGCTTTTGAACGGCTGTTTTGTCGCTTTGAAAAAGGGGCTTAACCCGAACCCAAAATCCAAAACAACAACAAAAAAGAAAAAAAGAAAGAAGAAAAAAAACCCACATGTTTTGTATTGCCATATCAAATTAACGTTCTTTTTAACGATTATGTGTTCGGATCTTGTTCTTGCTAGCAGTCATCCTTGTTTCAGAGTTTTAGATAGATATATATTTTTTTCCGTTTTGTTTGATAAAACTCGAGATTATGTCCGATCCACACTGTGCAAGGATTAAAAATCTTTTTTGCCTCAAGCCTGCTTCTTGCTTGTTTACATCTCTGAGCAAAGTTCCAGTGAGAAACGTTGAAACAGCGCCCTGCTCTATTAACCAGGCCCCGGTACCTTACCCCTCGCGCATCAAAGAAAAAAGTCCCCTCTTGGCCGCTTTGCTTTCACAGGTGCGCGGCGATTTTATTTTGGGAGCGCGGCAAGTATCAAGACTTGGGAGAAGGCGGAGAGAGCGGAAGGGAGACGGATTTTCCTTTCCCCCGCTAATTACCGCTTTGATTTGCATCATCCGTCATTGAAAATTTCAAAATGCCAGAATTTTTGAATCCCCTCCCCTTCCCTCTTCTTCTTCTTTTGGTTCTACGTTGAAATGGTTTTGGTATCGTTCTTTTTCAACTCTCTCTCTCTCTCTCTCTCTCTCTCTCTCTCTCTCTCTCTCTCTCTCTCTCTCTCTCTCTCACTCTCTCTCTTTGTGCGTGTGGTCTGTCTGTCCATGTTTCCCCTTTCTACTAATTGGCCTGTCTGTTCTTCTGTCCCTTCGTCTTCAAACACATAATTATATCCCTTCTTCTGTCCATCCACTTGAGCGTCTGTCTGTCCCTTCTTCTGTCCATCCACTTGAGCGTCTGTCTGTCCCTTCTTCTGTCCACCCACTTGAGCGTCTGTCTGTCCCTTCTTCTGTCCGTCCACTTGAGCGTCTGTCTGTCCCTTCTTCTGTCCATCCACCTGAGCGTCTGTCTGTCCCTTCTTCTATCCATCCACCTGAGCGTCTGTCTGTCCTTTCTTCTATCCATCCACCTGAGCGTCTGTCTGTCCCTTCTTCTGTCCATCCACCTGAGCGTCTGTGTCCTTTCAGCTGTCCATCCACCTGAGCGTCTGTCTGTTTCTTCTTCTGTCCATCCACCTGAGCGTCTGTCTGTCCCTTCCTCTGTCCATCCACCTGAGCGTCTGTCTGTCCCTTCTTCTGTCCATCCACTGAAGCACCTACCCCTTCTTGTGTCCATCCACTCAAGCGCCTATCCCTTCTTCTATCCATCCACCCAAGCACAAATCCATTCTTCTGTCTATCGACCAAAGAAACCTCTACCGATTTGTTCTTCTTTTGTCGTGTTCAGTGCAACCTACCATCTGTCCCTTCTTCTGTCCGTCCATCCGAACGCTTGTCTATCCGTTCTTAACTGTCCTTCCACCCAAGTGTCTTTCTGTCCGTTCTCTCCATCTTCCAGAGTGTCTGTCAGTTCTTCTGTCCGTGCCTCCGAACGTTTGTCTGTCCGTTGGTCTGTCCATGCATCCGAGCGTCTCTCTGTCAGTTCTTCTGTACATGCAACCGAGCGTCTGTCTGTCCGTTTCTATATCACCCAGGCGTCAGTCGGTTCTTCTGTACATTTACCCAAGCTTCCGTCTGTCTGTCTGTCCGTCCGTGCATCCGAGCGTCGGTCTATTCATCATGTCATCCTGAATTCTTGACACTGCGTGTCCATCAGTTATCAAATAGTAACATTAAAGAGGCGCTGACCTGTCTTAACTTCGCCTCGGTTTGACCACCATGACATCCGGGGGCTTTCGCGCTTCGTATCCATCAGTAACTTTATGGAGGAGTTGACTTGTTATGACTTCGGCTCGGTTTGACCACCAATACATCCGGGGGCTTTGGCGTTTCGCTTCCATCAGCAACTTTATGGAGGAGTTGACCTGTTATGACTTCGCCTCGGTTTGACCAGCATGTCATCCGGGGCTTTGGCGCTTCGCTTCCATCAGCTGCCCAGTCTGACAATCTGAATGCCTCAGGGGAGATCATCCGATCTTCTGTCAGGTCAAGACAAGACAACGGCCAGTGGTCAATAGCCTTCCGTTTGTCTGCCCACGTGTTCGTGTCCGTCAACCCGACTGCAAGTGAGTGAGTGGCTTGGGTTATGGCGGGCCTTACGTCTGAAAGGTCGGGGCGGATTGGTTGATCGATGGATTGGTTGATCGATGGACAAAGCTGTGTTTTGTATTCTTGAATCATTGCGGTCCGTTTGGCGATGGGAGGGAGCAGTCTGTTTCGCTTTCTGGTAGAATGGGCGGAGTTTGGTGAGCATTGCTCGATACGTTCACATGTGTGTGTGTGTGTGTGTGTGTGTGTGTGTGTGTGTGTGTGTGTGTGTGTGGTGGCGTGCGTGGGCTGTGCGTGGTGGTGTGTTTGAGAGAGAGAGAGAGAGAGAGAGAGAGAGAGAGAGAGAGAGAGAGAGAGAGAGAGATGATCGTGTGGTGTGTGTGTGTGCGTGTGTGTGGTGATGCGTGTGTGTGTGTGCGGTGTGTGTGTGTGTGCGTGTGTGGTGTGTGTGTGTGTGTGTGTGTGTGTGTGTGTGTGTGTGTGTGTCGTGCGTGCGTGTGTGCGTGCGTGTGTAGTGCGTGGGCGCGCGTGTGGTGGTGTGTGTGGTGTGAGTGCGCGTGTGTGTGTTGTGCGTGTGCGCGCGCGCATGCTGTAGTGGTGCGCGTGAGCGTGCTCGCATATGTGTGTGTGTGTGTGTGTGTGTGTGTGTGTGTGTACGTGTGCGCCTGTCTCCTTAGCAATCATCTGTCTGCATGGAAAAAATCAAAATTTTGCCAACGGCATATATAGTATACAGGGTACTATTTCGGAACATGATTATATGTTCACAGATTAATTTCTCCTGGGTGTGGAGTTTAATGATTGTTGTGAAAGATAGGTTTGCATTTGTTGGTGTCTGTTTTCACGCAGATCTATAGTTATTAATTCGCCCTTTTGTCTGTATGTTTAGTATTTACTGCTTTATTAAGTGGTAAACGTGGGTCGATGATAACTGCTAAACACTGAACACACACACACACACACACACATACACACACACACACACACACACACACACACACACACACACACGCACGCACACACACACACACACGCGCGCGCACACACACACACGCACGCACGCACGCACGCACGCACGCACGCAAAACCAGCTGTTAAACAGATGATCATGACCGAAGGCTCCAAAGACGATTCAAAAACCGGTAACAAAATCGACGCCGGTAAATCAGTGCTGATAGTTTAGAGTCGTCATTGGTTTTTCGTCTGTCTCTGTCTCAGTTTCTGTCTCTGTCTGTCTGTCTGTTCTCTCTCTCTCTGTGTATGTGTCTCTGTCTCTGTCTGTCTGTCTGTCTCTGTCTGCACCTCTCTCTCTCTCTCTCCATCGCTCTGTCTTCCCCCTCCTTCAATCTCCATGTCTCTCTCTCTCTATCTCTCTCCCCTGCCCCCACTCTCCATCTCTTTTTCTCCCCCCTCACTTTGTCTCTACCGCTCTCTTTCTCTCTACCACTCCCCCCCCCCTCCCCCACTGTGTGTGTGTGTGGTCCCCATGTCGCCACTACAGAGAAACGAGATGCTTCCTGGGTTTTTTTCCACACATTTTTAAACTTGACAACTAAAATGGAAGTCTGACCAAACACAGAACACAGATGTAAATTCTTTTCTCATCTGTAACCATCGTTAAAAGAAGAAGAAGAAGAAGAAGAAGAAGAAGAAGAAGAAGAAGAAAGACCTTACGTTTATTTACAGTAGTTATATTTACCATGCTCGAAAGGGTCGATCAGTGAAGCAGGGATCAATGCTGTTAATCTAATTGTCAACTAATGTTATTTTCGACTGAACAGAATCGCACGCGCATCGAATTATATGCCGCCGGAGTGAGGGCAAATCGGCAATTAAGGCTGTTACGGGTCAGTACTTCTGAACAATGCACCGCTCTTATCAATACTCCGATTCGTTTATTATCCCTGAAACACGAGGTGTAAGAGGAAACAAAATGGAGCGGCGTTTCTCTTCGACGGGGAGCTGGGAGCGCCGGACTCGATCGAAAGGTCCCGGGTTCGAGTCCCGGCAGGAGCGGCGGGAGAAATGTCTTCTCCATGGTCAACTTTCTGTACTGATCGACTCTCATTTCGGTATCCGTTCGACCCCCATGTTACCGTAGTAGCACGTAAAAGATCCCGGCCATTCTGCCAAAAGTGCAGGTGGCCGGTTACAGCTAAAGACACACGTATGTGGCTTCGAATAAAGTCACACTGTAAACTGGTGCATGTCTGTATGGTGTACACAGAACGTGCCCCGAGACGGTAGCAGTTTCACGTGGCACCAGCCATGTAACAACCAGACCGCGCTGTAAGTACACCACTTCGGCGGATATACAAAACGCGCTATAAAAGGCGACAGTCACTCATTCAAAATGACATGCAACAAGATCGCACAAAGTCTGCACAAGAGCAGAGAATAGCTCTATTTAAAACCGATCAATTTTCTTTGTGGAAAAGAAAAAGAAAAAAAGTATTGACATGAATCGCTGGCAAGGTCGCTTTACCCTCTCAGGCAGAACTGGAGAGGTCCCGAGACAGTAAACTGAACCGAAGGGACGGGGCACTCTTACTTCAAGCCTTCGCGCTGGCCTTTCTGTTGTTTTTGTTGTTCTCCGCTCTCGTGCAGACTCACTGCGCTCGAATGTGATTCTACCTGAGTGAATAGCTTTTCCGGTTGCCTGCTGTTTGTGAGTCTGAAAACAGTGGTTACCTGGCGTTTGTAAGTCTGAAAACAATGGATACCTCCCGTTTGTAAGTCTGAAAACTGTCTACCTCCGTTTGTAAGTCTGAAAACAGTGGTTACCTGGCGTTTGTAAGTCTGCAAACTGTCTACGTCCGTTTGTAAATCTGAAAACTGTCTACCTCCGTTTGCAAGTCTGAAAACAGTATCTACCTTCCGTTTGTAGGTCTGAACAGATATCTACCTGCCGGTTGTAAGACTGAAAACAATATCTACCTGCCGTTTGTAAGTCTGAAAACAGTGGTTACCTGCCGTTTGTAAGTCTGAAAACAGTGGTTACCTGCCGTTTGTGAGTCTGAAAAATTGGTTACCTGCCGTTTGTAAGTCTGAAAACAGTATCTCCGGGCCGTTTGTAAGTCTGAAAACGATATCTACCTGGCGTTTGTAAGTCTGAAAACGATATCTCCCTGGCGTTTGTAAGTCTGAAAAAAGATATACCTGCCGTTTTGTAAGTCTGAAAATAATATCTACCTGGCGTAAGTCTAAAAACAGTGGTTACCTGGCGTTTGTAAGTCTGGAAACATTGGTTACCTACAGTTTATAAGTCTGAAAACATTGGTTACCTGCCGTTTGTAAGTCTGAAAACAGTGGCTACCTGCAGGCTATAGGTATTAGAACAATGCACTGTACGTCTGAAGATATCGCCATCCTGCTGAAAATTGGTCATGTGTGTTCCGGCTGTACGTCTCAAAACGATACTTACCTGCCGTCTGTACGTCTCAAAGCAACACTCACCTGCCAGTTTACGTCTCAAAGCAATACTCACCTGCCAGTTTACGTCTCAAAGAAATACTCACCTGCCAGTTTACGTCTCAAAGCAATACTCACCTGCCAGTTTACGTCTCAAAGCAATACTCACCTGCCAGTTTACGTCTCAAAGCAACACTCACCTGCCAGTTTACGTCTCAAAGCAATACTCACCTGCCAGTTTACGTCTCAAAACAATAATCATCCGCCGTTTACGTCTCAAAACAAAACTCACCTGCCAGTTTACGTCTCAAAGCAATACTCACCTGCCAGTTTACGTCTCAAAGCAATACTCATCCGCCGTTTATACGTCTCAAAACAAAACTCACCTGCCAGTTTACGTCTCAAAGCAACACTCACCTGCCAGTTTACGTCTCAAAGCAACACTCACCTGCCAGTTTACGTCTTAAAGCAACACTCACCTGCCAGTTTACGTCTCAAAGCAACACTCACCTGCCAGTTTACGTCTCAAAACAATACTCATCCGCCGTTTGTACGTGTGAAATATTGACTACCTACGGTCTGGAAAAATGAAAAGAAAAATCCGGTTTGGCAAGAAAGCACACGGAAAAGCAAATCCAGCTCTTTTATTTGATAAACAGTTTTTCATCTTGGGTATCTTCGATCCACTTTGACAGAACACACTCACATACATACTCACAGAAACGCAAGCGCACGGGCGTTCCCGAGCGTGCGCGCGCACGCACGGAAGCGCGCGCGCACACACACACACACACACACGCACGCACGCACGCACGCACGCACGCACACACACACACTCGCAAACAAAACAGAAACAAAGTTAGCTGCTAGCGTATACGCTCTAGTATGGATCCCATTCGGAAACAACATTTCGGTCGATGTTTGGTCTAGTTATTTAATCGACATTTGAAAGTCGCAAAAGTGCGGCCATGAACTCGGCCATTCTGACCAGCGTGGCTGCTGCGTTTTGAGCTTTGGGAAGTTTTGCCCGTATGGGTTAGGATGACCGTCGGAACCTGATGCCAAGATAGCTGGTTAGTTAATAACTGGATCTTAACGTCCTGTCAGCAGAGGCACACACCCAGCATCGCTTTCCGGCACCTTCCTCCAAACTCTGCCAGATTTAGATACGCCACTGAAGGGGCACTCTTTATCTCCGCGCAGCTGTCCAGCGACGCGGTCAGCGCCCTCCGAAAGGTTCGGGTACTAATATGACTGTAGAGGCAACCTAGCGCCAAAGCACGCACGTAAACACGAGACGCATCCACCCCGGATAAAAAAAAGAAGAGAAGAGTTCCGTCTCGATTCAAAAGATTGTGGTTTTATTTGTGCTGGTGTAAATTTTGTTGGCGCCTATAAATGACAGGCCTTGTTTTATTTGAGTTGTTTGTAACAAACGTACTATTGTTTGAGCACCTGCTCGTTAGCTGACAGTTTTTTGGACGCTGTGGCGTAACTAAATACGGCAGTGGTTGAAGGAAGGATGTCGTAAACCAGTGCTTGGAGTCTGTCGCAGAGGGTCACCTCAGGTCAGTGTAACTCAGGTCATAAGCAAATATACATTTCAAAACTCTTCTCACATCCTTTTGTCACGTCAGTCCACTGAGCCAATCCCTATGCAAACATAAAAGAAAAACAACAACATACATACACACACAAACATAACTAATTTTGCTTGTTGCACGGCCCAACTGTTCTTAACAATGTTGTTAATGCATTGTTACAAATGAAATAAATTTTGTTTAAATGAAACATCAAACAGAAATTTTCGAAGTGTTAGTCCCTTCAGTATTCCCCCTGTTAAAAGAGCGAAAAAGGCTGGGACATGCTGGTAGGTATCGTCGAACGGATCGGGTGTTCGCATAACCGTCGGGTTGAAACGGCTCAGAGCATCGGTCAACCTGTCCGTTTCAAATACAGCATGCTGTTTACAAATTGGATGAACAGCATCCGTCAACCAATGAACGCCCGCTGTTAGGACTGAAGTGAGGGAAAGGTCGGAGGTCACAAGGGAAGGTAACTCTCGGACAGCGGCAAGGTTGAAAACGTTGACCTTTCCTTTGCTACCGTCAGTTTCGGCTGTATCGTGTGGCAGTGTAGGCTACGTTTAAGGGTCCGTTTACTCTTTCCGTGCAGCGCGCAAAACATGAACCACGACTCGTTAAATTCTCTTTATCGCCACGAGGCGGCCGTCAGTACCAGTGACCATCTCTGGCCGTCACCCGATGCGGCCATCTGGTCTCTCAACGGGCAGACGGTCTGTGCCATCGGGCATTTTTTTTTCTTCGGGGGGGGGGGGGGGGGGGGGGGGTTAGTTTTTTTGAAGATTCGGATGCCCCTTCCTTCTGGTTGTGGAGCCAGTGTAACGTCGACCTTTGAGCGATAAAAGCCAAAATTTTCGAAAACCAGCACTTACGCGAAGGTAAGGAACATACAGCTTCTTGCACACTGTTTAGTGGTTCATTAACACACACACACACACACACACACACACACACACACGCACGCACGCACGCACGCACGCACGCACGCGCGCGCGCACACACACACACACACACACACACACACACACACACACACACACACACACACACACACACACGGTCAATAGGATAGCTTGAAGAGGTGAGATTTCAGAGATGATGTAAAAGATATGAGTGTGTTTGATGATCTAATCTAGCAAGGGAGACTGTTCCAAACAGACGATGCAGCATAAGAAAAAGATCTCAGACCAAGCAAGTGCTTGCTTGCGCACAGAGGGAAGACAGAGAATGGAAGTATCAGAAGAAGAGCGTAGCTGGCGGGTTGCTTTGTAAACTGTCAGGAGTTCAGTCAAGTAGACAGGAGCGGTCAAGGTGAAGCAGTTGTAGAACAGAGAACGAGTTTGTACTGTATTCCTGAATCAGTTGGCAGCCTGTGGAGAGAAGCAAGATGAGGAAAAACATGGTCGGTTTTAGGAACTTTCAGCACAAGGCGAGCAGTGTTGTTTTGAACTTCTGCATGGCGTGGACGCAGTTTGGTTGAGTGTTGCATTACGTCAACAAAAACCGAAGACTTATTATGGACGGGAGCCCAGGACGGCCACCTCGACTTTCACATAGCTCCTGAACTCTGCGTGGACGCAGACAGACTCTTCTTTATTTATAAGGTTACACGGAGGAGCACATTTCTACAAATCAAACTCTGCTGCATTACAGTCAGATAAAGCCAACAGCGTGTACTTCGTAACAAATCTATAATTATGACAAGAAGCACACTCTACATTTTTTGGATCAACGATACGGTTGCAACCGAACACAGTCGTTGAATCTCGTCTGGTGACCTTTCTGCCTCAGATGAGTGTCGGTGCAGTGATGTTACGTGTTGCTTTACGTCCTGAGAAACCGTATGCTTATTAGGGACGGGAGCCCAGGACGTCCACCTCGACTTTCACACAGCTCCTGGGCTGTGATGTGTAGTGACTGGTTGATGATTGCATATATAGCAATATTCTCCACCCTCGAGCCGACTCACTGCGCCCGCATGTGATTCTACATGAATGACTAGCTTTTTTATAGCGCTTGTTTTTGAACATCCACCGAAGTGGTGTACTTACAACGCTGGCATGGCTGGTGCCACATGAAACTGCTGCCGTCTCGGCGCAAGTTCTGTGTACACCATACAACCATGCCCCATGTCACTCAGTGCAAAGCCACATACGTAAGGTGTATGCGTGTTTAGCTTTAACCTGCCACCTGCACATTTGGCAGAATAACCGGGATCTTTTACGTGCTACTGCAGTAACACGGGGGTGGAACGGATACCGAAATATGAGTCAGCACAGAAAGTTGACCCTGGAGAAGAAAATTCTCCCGCCGCTTCTGCAGGGATTCGAACCCTCGACCTTTCAAACACGACTCCGGCGCTCTAACCACTGAGCTACCCCCGCCCCTGTGTGGGTGTAGTGGTCGCCCTTGCATTCTTCTGAGGATGTTGTAATACGAGTTAAGCTGAGGATAATTCGCTACGCGCTTACTGCCGTTCCCGAAATACTAGAAGGGCCGGATCACTTCACTCCGTGTTTAGCTTATCGCGCGCGTCGGGGGCGTCCCGCTGGGCCTGCTCCAACTGGGCCTATTCCCACTAGGCCTACAAACAGGGCCCATTCCCGCTATGCCTATTCCCACCAGACCTATTCCCATAGACCTACTATAAATTCACCCGAGATATTTATCCCGCTTTGGTCCACGTCCCTAATAAGCCTTACGGTTTCTGTGGACGTTAAGCACCATATTTACTTACTTATCCCGCTCGACCTACTCCAACTGGGCCTATTCCCGCTGTGCCTATTCCCATTCGACCTACTGTAAAGCCACCCGATATATTTATCCCTCTCGGCCTACCGACGAGTACTGACTAACGAGTATTAACAGTGTTTGTTTGTTTGTCCCCCTCGCTTGCACCCTCCACCCTGACGGATATTGACATATGTTGGGGTCTCGCTCCCCCCCCCCCCCCCCCCCCCCCCCCACCCCCCCCCCCCCCAGCTCCCACCCCCCACCTCACCCCATCCACAAGACTGTTGAGCTCTAGCCCTCATTTGCTTATAGGATCCAGTTATATAATAATAATAATAATGGAAATTTGTAAAGCGCCTACCCTGCGGCTCAAAGCACTGAACAAGCATAGTATAACACACACATAATGTACATCGAGATGGAAAATGTTAGCATCATCAAAAACAAAAAACGAAAAACAAAAACAGCTAACACTTAATGTAGACAAGGGTTCAAGCGTAACGATGCAAACAATGCACACACACACACACACACGCACGCACGCACGCACGCACGCACGCACGCACGCACGCACCACAACACACACACACACACACACACACTGTACAGACTGATAGGGGTGATGGGTAATGTTGCTTAGCTGAAATATTCTGAGAAGAGAAATGTCTTGAGTTTGCTTTCGAAGGAAGAGTGGTTAGTAGAGTGCCTGATGTTTTGGGGGAGATTGTTCCAGATGTGGGTGCCAAAGTGTGAGAAGTGCGAAAGCCATGGGTTTTGCGGTTGAAGCGTTGGAGTTTGAGCATGCGTGTGTCTGACTATTATTATACAAATAATAATAGTAATAATAATACATAGCACTTCTATAGCGCAATGTCCATAACATGACTTAGCTCAAAGCGCTTTACACAAAAATGTATGTACATATTTACACTGTACAGGACATCAGTAATCATATTAACACCACTTCCTCTACATCCACACATCCACTCAACAGTCAAGCTGTGCAGAAAAGGTGCTTTACAAACCAAGAGAGAAGCGTTCTTTGAAAAGACGTCTTTTCAGATTTTTCTTGA
>JABMCL010001788.1:252500-260000 GCA_018857735.1 Alviniconcha marisindica
ATGTTCAATAAGGCAGTGTTAGTATTCAAAGCATACACAAATCTTGCACCTCCGTACCTTAAACAGCTTTTTATCTTTTCCAACATTCGCGCCACATCAAGATATATAACTCTGCCCAAACCAAGAATAGACCTTTTTAAACTAGTTTCTCATTTTCAGGAGCATCCTTGTGGAATACCATCCCAAATCAAATAAAATCATGCAATTCACTTACCAGCTTCAAAACACAACTTTATAAATGGATCAGAAGCAGACTGTTATAAATACCCCCCCCCCAAAAAAAAATAATATAAAAAAACAACAAAAAAAACAAACAAACAAATTCTTGGTTTCTAATGTATATATATATGCATGTATAGTCTCCCAGTGATTTGATTTATTACTCTTTTGTATTGTTCATAATTATCGATTGGCATTGATTTTCCCACTATATATATATATATATATATATATATATATATATATATATATATATATATATATATGTGTGTGTGTGTGTGTGTTTGTAACTGTTCCAAGGACAGGTTGAACGACAGGCATTCGTGCCTAAACCTTTATCCTTGTGTAATAAAGTTCAATCAATCAATCAATCAATTAATCAATCTCTCTCCCCCTCTCTCTCTCTCTAGGCACAATTATAGTATGTACTGTGAGGTGGTAGGTCATCAACCCGCACCCCTTCATAAGGGGCAATGGCCTAAATGAATAAATCATCCGTATCCGTATCCCTCCATCCCCCCTCTCTCTCCCTCCCCCTCTCTCTCTCCCTCGCCCCTATCATTCCCTCCCTCTCTCTCTCTCCCCCCTCTCTCTCTCTCCCCCCCCTCTCTCCCTCCCCCTCTCTCTCCATCCCTCTCTCTCTGTCTCTGTTTGTCTGTCTCTCCCCCCTCTCTCTCTCTCCCCCCTCTCTCCCTCCCTCTCTCTCTCTCCAGAACGAACTACACACACACACACACACACACACACACACACACACACACACACACACACACACTCGCACGCACGCACGCACGCACGCACGCACGCACACAATATATATAAAACTGATAAAAATCAAAGAAAAACAAGTTGGCATAAAAATTCCCCAATTTTCGGCTGACGCCTTCCTCGGGTGTTTATTCTTAACAACTGAACATGGGTAAAAAAAAAACAGTTCACACAACAATTCTAAAATACTTTCTCTCTCTCTCTCTCTCTCTCTCTCTCTCTCTCTCTCTCTCTCTCTCTCTCTCTCTCTCTCTCTCTCTCTATATATATATATTAGCCTTAGGTGCAGTCATATACATAGGTGGTGATGATGCTCGATCTTTTCTAAACACGGCGTTATTCTCCGCTCTCGAGCAGACTCGCTACGCTCTTGCCTCATGTGATTCTAAGTGAGTGACTAGCTTTTCATAACGCGTTTTGAATATCCACCAAAGTGGTGTACTTACAGCGCTGTTTGGTTGTTACATGGCTGGTTCCCCATAAAACTGCTGCCGTGACGGAGCGCTCTGTGTAAACCATACATACAACCATGCAAAATATCACGTCACTTCATGCAAAGCCACATACGTAGGATGCATGCGTATTTAGTTGTAATCTGCCACCTGCCCTTTTGGCAGAATGACCGGGATCTTTTACGTGCTGCTGCGGTAACACGGGGGTGAAACGGTTACCGAAATAAGAGTCAGCACAGAAAGTCGACCCTGAAGGAGAAAATTCTCCCGCCGCTCCTGCGGGGACTCGAACCCGCGACCTTTCGATCACGAGTCCAGCGCTCTAACCACTGAGCTATTCCCGCTCCCCGCAATATCCAGGTGGACATCTGTTGTCAGTACTGCGCACAGACTGCACTGGGTAGAAATAGTGAAGAATCACACTTATTCAACACTTTCTCGCTTGGATTGAAACGGCAATCAAATCCCATGAAGACCTCGATAATGAAAAAAGAAAAACAACCGCCAATTAAAATGGAAATTCAGAACACCCACCACGTGGCGAGGTGGCTCAGTGGGTATAGAAGGTCTGACTGAACAGCCAGGCGCAGTACTGACTCGGGTTCGATTCCCCAGTGCGGCAAGGGATTTTTCTCCCAGTCACCAATAATTTCTTTTAAATGAAATCAAATAAATCATATACAAAAAAATGTAAACAGAGGAAAAAAGAAAAAGATAAATCCGAAAGAAGAAAAATGTAGTGGTAGCCACCCCGAAAGGTCGAACCGGGTCGGGTGGAGGCCTGGAAACATGAAAACAGCGACTGCGCGGGGGAACACATTGTACTTCCGGTGCCACGGGTGTAAGAACGAGGCCCTGTTAACGGGAGCTGACAGTGGGACTTTTTTCATGGCCTCGGCAACGCCCGTTAAACTATCACCACAGCTGAGTACCTCAGCTTTCTCTGCAACCAAGAAGCAGGCGGAGAGGTAACAGAAGATGCTCAGTATGCAACGTTCTTTTGGAATAAACACTCGATTCTTTCCGAGATGGGACTTAGAGAGGTTTGTAAAAAGATATCACGAACCAGCAGCAATGTTAACAGTGGTTTCCGATAATAAATGAAAATGACGATAAATAATAGGTGCGTTTCTAATGCGCCGAATCCCTCTATGATATAAGTGTGAGGCTCAAAGCGCTATACATGAAACATTACAACGATACAAAACCTAATTTTCTTAGTGCATTACATATCTTACTCTATATTTCACTCTCACCCGTATCCACACACGCGCCCGTGTACACATACAGACACAGACACACAGGCACAGACAGACATATAGACAGACAGACACACACACACACACACACACAGACGCGCGCGCGCACACACACACGCACGCACGCACACACAGAGATACACAACACAGACACACACACACACATACACAACACAACACACACACACACACACACACACACACACACACACACACACACACACACTCACTCTCTCTCTCTCTCTCTCCCTCTCTCTCTCTCCCTCGCATCCCCTTGCTTCCCTCTCTCTCTCTCTCACTCTCGCTTTCTCCCTCTCTCTCGAGCCTCTCCCTCTCTCTTTCTCTCTCTCTGTCTCCCCCACTCCCCACTCCTAACTACACGAATAATCACCAGTCAGTCAGCGAAGACGTCAGCAGCATAACGAACAAAAAACAAACAAACAAACAACAACAACTTCTTATAGATCATTATTCTCTAGCTCGAATTAAACTCACCGCGTTGAACATACAACCAACTGCAGTGACAAACACATTGACATGCAGATCAACAAGCAGAGCCGATAATAAAATGCATTACATGTTCGTTCATCCATTCTTTCCGGCACTTGAATTCACTCTCTGGCTCAATCAATAAGGGTATGTAGAGCGAACACAGAAATGAGGGTGCCCTGTTGAGAAGGCAGAGCTGGCAACAGCTAAATTCAATCTATTAGGCCTGGGATAGGGAGGGATAATGAAATACTGAAGACTATTAGGCCTGGGATAGGGAGGGGATAATGAAGTACTGAAGACTATTAGGCCTGGGATAGAGAGGGATAATGAAGTACTGAAGACTATTAGGCCTGGGATAGGGAGGGATAATGAAGTACTGAAGACTATTAGGCCTGGGATAGGGAGGGATAATGAAGTACTGAAGACTATTAGGCCTGGGATAGGGAGGGATAATGAAGTACTGAAGACTATTAGGCCTGGGATAGGGAGGGATAATGAAGTACTGAAGACTATTTAGTTGGGGCGGGGAAAGCTCAGTGGGTAGAGTGTCCGACTAAAAAGCCAGGCGCAATACTGACGCGGGTTCGAGTCCCCGGTGCGGCAAGGGATGGATACATCTCCCAGAGTCGGCTTTCAGCGCAGACTGCGTTAGGCTGGTAAGCAGAGGGACCTCGGTTCGAATCTGCTTCGACCTTGTGATTTTGTCCTTCACAATAAATTATGAAACATTAAAAGGGCTCTCATCACTGCCCACCTTAATGCAGAAGTCATTCTGGTGGTGACAGTGTAGCGATAGGGATAAGTCTCCCTCTCCCCCCCCCACCTCCATACCCCCTTCCCCGCTTCTCCCCGTCCCTAATACGCCGTACGGTTTCTGTGGACGTAAAGCACCATGTTTACTTCCAGTGCAGACTCTCTTACGTTGTCTGTGCCGGCGTATAATCGCATGCATCAACAGCTGTGCGTGTGTTAAAAATCCGAACACTGGCAGCCATATACCATTGTTTGGACACAGAAAAACACTGCACACATTGATAGCAATGGGTAGCGCTGCTCTTGCGGCTGCTGTGCCTTACCCAGCTAAGGCGACTCAAATTTTCTGCAAGGGATACTAAAAACTATAAAAACTAAATATCGCTTTGCGCGTTTCGCAGAGCTCAGGAGCTGTGTGAAAGTCGAGGTGGACGTCCTGGGCCCCCGTCCCTAATAAACCTACGGTTTCTGTGGACGTAGAGCAACACTGAACGAACAGAGCTCAGGAGCTGTGTGAAAGTCGAGGTGGACGTCCTGGGCTCCGTCCCTAATAAACCTACGGTTTCTGTGGACGTAGAGCAACACTGAACGAACAGAGCTCAGGAGCTGTGTGAAAGTCGAGGTGGACGTCCTGGGCTACCGTCCCTAATAAGCCTACGGTTTCTGTGGACGCAAAGCAATACTTTAACTGTGCGTTTCGTCTACTGACGAGGATTCAGAAACCTAGCTTTAGGGGACTTTCAACTTCGTTGTGCTCCAACTCCTCTCTGAACGTGGAGTACCGTGTCATGCTCAGTGAAGAGACTACTACCATCGACTGCTATTACTGCATTAACCTTTCGCTTGGGTGACTATTCTTTTAATTGCTGTTACGAGTTAAGTGTGCGTGCTCATGATTATTTATCTTTTTCGTCCCGGTTTTGTAATCTTACTGCGTTGCTGATTATATTTTTTACATGTGCTGTTTTAAATATTCTCGGATATTCCGTGTTCCTAGGATGGAAAGGAGGACCCTGGGGGAGATCCTTTCAATACATCGGACCTGTGATCTGGAACTCTCTTCCTCTCTCTGTCAGACATTCGTCTTCACTCTCTTCTTTTAAGTCAAAACTGAAAACCCACCTCTTCTCTTCTGCATGCTGATCTGTCTTTTTGTTTCTTCTCATTTTATCAACCTATCACCAGTAATACATGTATTTGTAGTGTGTGTGTGTGTTTGGGGGTGGGTGGGGGGGGGGGGGGGTCTGCGTGCGTGAGTGCGCGCGTGCGTGCGTGCATATATGCGTGTGTGTGCGTGCGCGCGAGTGTGGGTATGCGCCTACATGCGTGCGTGCGTGCGTGTGTGTGCGTGCGTGTGTATATGTGCGAGCGCGCGTGTGTGTGTTTGTGTGTGTATGTGCGTGCGTGCATGCGTGCGTGCGTGCGTGTGTGCGTGCGTGCGTGTGTGCGTGCGTGCGTGTGTGTGTGCGTGTGTGATGAAATGAGCGTACGTATCCTTATGTCTTTGTAAGTGCTCCGAGCTCCTACGAGATGGGGCGCCATAAATAATCTATTATTAGATCCGCCCTATACCCCACAAGGGGCAAAAGCGTGCAATAAACACCACTGAATTCCTTGAAGTAGGCTGTTCTGAAACAACGCAAGTACAACATGGGAAATCCCGCAACAGGTCCGAGAGGTCAGGCCTTAGAGGCCAGAGAGACTACAGTCACTAATCAAGCAATACAAAAACCGACAACACAAGGTCCCGATCGAGCCAATTGAGTTACCAGCCACCATCCTGTAGATGCAGATGTCATTTGGAGAGAGAGAGAGGCGGGGCGGAGAGAGAGAGAGAGAGAGAGAGAGAGAGAGAGAGAGAGAGAGAGCGGAGGGAGGGAAGGAGAGAGAGAGAGAGAGAGAGAGGCGGAGGGAGGAAGGGAGAGAGGAGGAAGAGAGAGAGAAAGAGAGAAGCGGGCGGGAGGGAGGGAGGAGAGAGAGAGAGAGAGGCGGGGCGGGAGGGGGGGGAGAAAGAGAGAGAGAGAGAGAGAGAGAGAGAGAGAGAGAGAGAGAACTCGAACTCGAACTCGAAACTTTATTTTACAAGGATTATAGTTTAGGTTCAGTCAAAAACCTGTCTAACAACTAGTCCTTGCTAAGCTACTGATGAACAGTTTATCAAATTACAGGCATTATTTATATACATATAGGCATGAATGACTGATTGAAACGTTATACGTGAGAATTTCCACACAAAACAGAGCGTGCTCACAGCGCCAGATGAACACATGCCATACATCATTCAGTTACATATTATGAGCATCGGTGAGCATATTATGAGCAAATGAAGCAGCAGAACATCTGATCAGTTCATATGACTAGTATCGGAAAAGAAAACAGAAGCAGTCAATGCTTTTCTTATAAAGAACAGTAAGGGAGAAGGTGGGTGGGTGGTGGGGGGGTGGGGGGGAAACGGCGGGGGTGGGGGGGGGGGGAAGGGGGAAAAAACGGGGGGGGGGTGGGTCGGAAGGCAGTCGAAAGGACTGGGCGGAGTTGTATGGGTGTATAAAATAGGTCTCAAATGACCAGTCATTGTAATAGCAATCACTCGAAAACCTCAGTCTCTCTGTCTGTCTGAGAGAGACAGAGAACTGGAACTCGAACTCTAAAACTTTGTTTTACAAGGATTGTAGTTTAGGTTCAGTCAAAAAACCCCTCTAACAACTAGTCCTTGCGTAGCTACTGATGAGTAAATATAAAATTACAGGCATAATTTATATACATACAGGCATGAGTGAGTGAGATTTGATACATCAGATTTTCCAAACAAAACATAGTGTGTTCACAGCACCAGAGACAGAGAGAGAGAGAGAGAGAGAGAGAGAGAGAGAGAGAGAGAGAGAGAGAACTCGAAAACTTTATTTTACGAGAGAGAGAGAGAGAGAGAGAGAGAGAGAGAGAGAGAGAGAGAGAGAGAGAGAGACAGACAGACAGACAGACAGACAGACAGAGAAAGGCAGTGGGGTGGGAGGAGTTAGCACAGTCTAACCGTCGGATCAGTGACTTATGCAGACACCTGCCATACATTTGGTCGTAATAAAAGGTTGAAAACACAGAAATAGAAAGGTCGTTGTTTGTAAACCTTTGGTGACCTCTGGGGTGTTAAAAAACCCGAATTTCACGTGTTTCTTCCAGCTCCCGTCCCTAGTAAAGCGTAAGTGGCTTCTGTGCACGTGAAGCAACATGAAAGAAACTGGGGGGTTTTCTGAGCTGTTTTTGCTTCCAATAAATCAACGCACGTCCCGGGTAAGTATCTGATGTGGCTGAACTACATCTATATAGTTATACATACTTGTGAGTTTTTGCCGATAGTATTTGGGACAGCTGTGGAGATGGAATTAATGAAACCACTGGAATACGGTGATGTTTACGCGCCTCGATATGGAGAGATGCTTTTTCTCTGTGTAGTTGACATATAATTAAGGGCAATGCTATGAGCATTTCACGCCGCTACTGCTGTGGGGAGAACCAGAGGGAGACTGTATACCTATCGCTACACTGTCACCACCAGAATGACT
>JABMCL010001788.1:265000-275000 GCA_018857735.1 Alviniconcha marisindica
TCAAGCCTTGGTCTTGGCACGTAGAGGTTATTCCTGGAGTTAGTGTAGTGAGACTGGGGACTAATGAAGAGTTGTGCAAGGTAGTTTGGGGCACTGTTATTGAGAACTTTGTGCATAAATACTCCTTTATTGTAAGTGAGCTGTTTCGGTAGGTTTAAAATTCCAAGTGCACTCATCTTTTGCTCTGTAGATAGGGAAGGATCAGGAAGGGTTAATTTGCCTGCCCTTCGATGTAGGGAGTTCAGTTTTTTTAAGTGTACCTCGCCACAGCCATCCCACACTACTGACGCATGATCGATGTGAGGTTTTATGTGAACGTTATAGAAGAGTTTTCTGGTATCGATGTTGATGATATGTTGCAGTTGAGAAAGAAGAAACGGTTGTTGTTTTTACATGCTTTTGCATATGTGTTCGATCTGGGCTTGCCATCGAAATTTGTTGTCGACAATGAGACCTAGCAGGCGATGTTCAGTTACATTTGCAATATTCTGACCATCCATTGACAGACTCAATGACAAGTCTGAGAGAGCTGGTGCTTTTGTCGTGGAGAGAGAGAGAGAGAGGGTGGGGGGGGGGGGGGGGAGGAGAGAGAGAGAGAGAGAGAGAGAGAGAGAGAGAGAGAACACTGGGGACAGTTCTGAGAGACGGGGTGGGGCGCATATGGGATTTTCCAAGCGCATTTATACCATACTGAACTGAACTGAACCAAAATGTACGGGGCCACACTTCGGGCTTTTCGCTCGGAATATTGTTTGTGACGCTCTGATTGGCTGAAGCTGCTGGCAGATTGCGTGAATGCGTCAGATACGAGATGAGCAGTGTAAGGTGCAATGGCGCCTCAGCAGTGTAAGATCAACAAGCTGAACAACCGCCAAAATTAAAGCAAGTTAACGCAATAATACAATAGAGAGGATTAGTACACGGGTGGTAGTGGTAGTGGTGGTGGTAGTGGCGCAACTCCACATGTATGCCTACGCTTGTGCGCATGCGTCAAGCGTAACGGAGCCCAGGTCGCACAGATCGCTACCTAAACACCTGCCCCTTCACACAGAAGAGTCACTTGAGAAGGTTCATCCAGTGACAAACTTTACAAATCAGTCTTTAGCGGCATCACTGGTCAAGTAGTTGTTATGCTCGTAAAACTGACAAAAAAGACGCACTCGGCGGCAGCTGGTTACTTCAGTCAGTTGCACCGCTACGGTCCACCATTTTGATTTCGGATGAACTCGATTGGGTTGCATCGTAAAGCTAAATCAGCAATAAAATCAACAAAAGCAACCCACATTACAATCTCATACAAGCATACGATGCTAATCTACAAAGAAAAGTAAAAGTTTAATGTTTACATAGCAAAATAAAGTCAAATGGTCCCTACGAATTCACTGTGGTGAGAACGCAGCAGTAGACGAAAAACTTGAGTCATGTGGTAAACAATCTTCGTAACCTCTGACCTCGACCTCTGATCCGCACACAAATCGCTGACGTCACGAGAGAAAATAGTTCCCTAACCACTACTACTACCACTACCACCCGTGTACTAACCCTCACTAATACTAAAGAACTTTATTATTTATAATAAATGCATAAAGTGATTTTTTTTCTTTCTTTTGGTTCACTCGAATTCCACACTAAAAAGGACTAGTAGAATTTTTTTTGTTTTTATTGCTGATAACATTTTCCATCTCGATGTACATTATGTGTGTTATACTAAGCTTGTTCAGCGCTTTGACCCGCAGGGTAGGCGCTTTACAAATTTCCATTATTATTATTATTGTTGTTGTTGTTATTATTATTGTTCAGGTGGGAGGTGTGGATGGGTGGCGTGTTGGGAGGGAGTGGGTACCTATACAAAATCACTCGCTTTGCCTGACGCAAAAATAGTAGATATTAAGGTAGCAGCGGTACTTTCCAGTTGGCTGTTTCAACCATTTTAGGGAACAGAGTAACAGAGACGCACAGTGACCACTGAAAGAAATTTCCAGAACAACCCAAAGCAACAAGACAATTATCTATCTCGCTACGAAAGCCCAGCAACACCTCCCTATATTCACACAACTCCTGGGCTCTAAAGCTCACCCAAGAGAGTGGGTTCCAGACATTTAAAAAAAAAAATGTCGGCGTTTTCGCCGGTGGGTGTTGTGAGCCGGTGTGGCCTAGCTATAAGGCGTTAGGCTGGTAAGCGGAAGAACCTCGGTTCCATTCCGCTGTGCCTTTCCTCTCTCTTCAAACGTTGTGGTCTGTTGGTTTAAACAAAGATTTATTCCAGACAAAATAAAGATACAATGAATCGTTATGTGCTCATCAACAACCTTTCAGCTTATAGGTGATGGGCTCATACAGTTGGAAACACACTCACAAACACACACACACACACACACACACACACACACACACACACACACACACACACACACACACACACACACACACACCACACACACACACACCACACACACAACAAAACACACACACACACGACCCCCCCACATATCTATGCACACACACAAAGACACACATACACGCACACACATACACACATATACACAAATACACACACATACACACATACGCATACACACACACGCACATACACATACACACACATACAAATACACACACACACACACACACACACACACACACACACACACACACACAACACACACACACACACACACACACACACACACACACACACACACACACACACATATATGTGGTCTGTTGGTCGACGCTGCCTTGTGACTTTGCTCCTCACAGTTAATGAAACATTAAAATGGATGTCATCGCTGCATACCATCGTCGTGCAGAAGTCATTCTAGTGGTGACAGCGTAGCGTTAGGTATAGTCTCCCTTTGTCCTATTCCCTGGGATCTCCGTCCCAGCCAGTACCTCTTTGGGTAGAACTCGGCGTTAAACCAAGCAACCAACCATCCAGGCTGGTGTTCCTGACGGTTGTACGGCTGGTTGCTGACTCCATCTGCATCTGTCCATCAGTTTGTTTCTCAGTCTGTCTCTGAGACCGAGTGTCACCTTCATAATTTCTCGGATTTTAATTTCTCTGATGAGATAATAAAGTAATCTTGAATCTGGAATAACAGAGACGCATATTAAAAAACAAACAAAAAGCAACCAAAACAAACAAACAAACAAACAAACAAACAAACAAAACTAAAAACAACCCACATCTGTGGTGTGTGTGTGTGTGTGTGTGTGTGTGTGTGTGTGTGTGTGTGTGTGTGTGTGTGTTTGTGTGTGTGTGTGTGTGTGTGTGTGTGTGTGTGTTGTGTGTGTGTGTGTGTGTTGTGTGTGTGTGTGTGTGTGTTTGTGTGTGTGTGTGTGTGTGTTGTGTGTGTTGTTGTGTGTTGTGTGTGTGTGTGTGTGTGTGTTTGTGTGTGTGTGTGTGTGTGTGTGTGTGTGTGTGTGTGTGTGTGTGTTATCCCAGTCTCAGGGAAAGAAACGAGCACACTAGCTGTGAGGCAAGAAGAGTTCCAGCGATTTTTGCTGTTTCATCAAAGCATCGTGATGCCGAGTTACACTCCATCGCTCTCTCGCCTCCTCCCATTTCAACCTCCACTTCATGACTTCATCCCCCCCCCAGTTTCTTTTTGCTTTGTTTTTCTTTCAAATTCCAGTTTCAGGGCATCGGGTCTGAGCCGATGTGAGGTAAAAATGGTAAAAGAAAACTCAGGGATTTATTTCGGGGGTGCTGAAAAAAACAGCCAACGTAACCCATACTGCTAAATCGCATTTGATCGGCGGCCTGTTGTCTAAAAATACGCCGCGTACATCCATCTTGTAGACACCCCAGCCTGGGTAGGCTCCCTTGGCTGCGGTTCTTGCGTTCCTGAGGTAATTCTCGATATCGGAGTCCAAAGCATGGGAGTGAGGATAAAGAAGGGCGATAATCCTTGACTGTCGGGTACGTTTAAACGCATCATTCGTTTCTTTTGTTGAAGATAACTGATTCATATTATGCCGATAGCGTTTCTAAAATACCGACAATTTGCAAGGATGGTTGGTTGGGTGTTGTGGACGCGAAAAGCAAATTTCGTTTTTCACGGAAAGGCGTGCGAAACCGATTTTTGTTGTTGCTGACAACGCCAACACGCAGGTGGAATGCTTCTGACTTCCCAGGTTTGCTTTGGTTGTGAACAACGTATGCTTGAACCAAACAGCTTTGAAAACACACGAGGGACTTTAAAGCGCGGGTGCTGGCGCGCCGTGACAGAGCTCAGGAGCTGTGTGAAAGTCGAGGTGGCCATCCTGGGCTCCCGTCCCTAATAGTTCTTATGGTCTCCGTGGACGAAAAGCAACACTGAGCTTAACTGTCAAAGATCAGGAGCTGTGTGAAAGTCGAGGTGGCTGTCCTGGGCTCCCCGTCCCTAATAAGCCTGATCGTCTCTGTGGACGTAAAGCATCATTGAACTGAACTCAGGAGCTGTGTGAAAGTCGAGGTGGACGTCCTGGGCTCCCCGTCCCTAATAAGCCTGATCGTCTCTGTGGACGTAAAGCAACATTCATCTGAACTCAGCAGCTGTGTGAAAGTCGAGGTGGCCATCCTGGGCTCCCGTCCCTAATAGGTCTTATGGTCTCCGTGGACGTAAAGCAACGTTAGAAGAAGAAGAAGAAGAAGAAGAAGAAGAAGTGCCATTCAATGAATTCCATTTCCAAAAAGGGGCGAAGATTAGTTGTGATGTTGGTGTGTTTGTTGGGGTGGGAGGAGGGTATGTGTGACAGTTATTTTAAGTGTGACAGAAAGTATGTGAGTTCAGGAAGATACCCTCACTCTACCTCTCTGATCTCCATAGACACACCCCTTCCCGCCTTCTCAGATCAGCATCTAGATCTCTCCTTGATGTTCCTGGGCCCAGGGAGTCTAAGACAAAGCGATACCGCCAGTGAACCTTCCGGTATGTCGCTCCCTCCCCTCTGGAATGTCCTCCCCGAGACCATCAAGGAGAATTAGGGCTCCATTCAGTGGGGTAGGGGGCTTAGTTACTTCCTGGATTTTAGCAACCCGTCCAGCACATAGCGTCATCTGAGGACAATGTAATTTCCGGAGGCGGGTGGGAATGCACAGAAACAGCATGGTGCAAAATGGGAGTGAAGACAGAAGTGGGTTTCATTTGGGGGTGGGGATGAACATGGGGTTCGATGGGTGGGAACCTGCTTTGCCTGAGTATGGAGATCAGGGTTTATGTTTTAATTAATGTTATTCTCTCACCTGCCTGCCGCTGTCTCCATCCGTCTGGATGTCTATCTCTGTCTGTCCATATCTCTACCTCTGGGGAGCGGGGATAGCTCAGTGGTTAGAGCACCGGACTCGTGATCGAAAACTCGAGGGTTCGAGTCCCTGCAGGAGCAGCGGGAGAATTTTCTTCTCCAGGGTCAACTTTCTGTGTTGACTCTTATTTCGGTATCCGTTCCACCCCCGTGTTACCGCAGTAGCACGGAAAAGATCCCGGTCATTCTGCCAAAAGTGCAGGTAGCAGGTTACAGCTAAATACGCATGCATCACCCTTTGGATGAGGTGACGTGCATGGTTGTATGGTGTACACAGAACGTGCCGAGACGGCATCAGTTTCACGTGTCACCAGCCATGTAAAAACCAAACAGCGCTCTGCGTACATTTCAGTGTATATATATATATCAAAATCCTTCCTGCACGGTGCAGTGCCCAGGAGTCACAGAGAGCCTTGTTTTTCTGTCTCTGTCTGTCTGTCTGTCTGTCTGTCTGTCTGTCTGTCTGTCTGTCTCTCTCTCTCTCTCTCTCTCTCTCTCTCTCTCTCTCTCTTCTCTCTCTCTTATTATATATATATTATACAATATATATTAATCATAGCCTATTAATCGGCGCGAGAATATATAGCTGCTAATAAGCCTATTTCCGTCTCGAGAATAAAAGGCCTGTACAAAAGCATAGTCACTGTCAGAAAATAGCGCATGTAAAGCACATCATCATCTGCTCCGATCCCTATTAAGCCTATGGTCTTCTGTCGGACGTTAAAGCCATGCTTACTTAACGCATCTCTCTTTCTCCCCCACCTCAGTAGTAGTTAAACTGCAGAATGGAAAACGGTAACTAGTCATGTTCTGTACGTCTTCTGTGTCGTCCCAGCTGTGTGCAGTGTGTGTGTTGGTGATGTGTGTGTGTGTGTGTGTGTGTGTGTGTGTGTGTGTGTGTGTGTGTGTGTGTGTGTGTGTGTGTGTGTGTGTGTGTGTGTGTGTGTGTGTGTGTGTGTGTGTGTGTGTGTGTTGTGTGTGTGTGTGTGTGTGTGTTGTGTGTGTGCTGTGTGTGTGTGTCCGTGTGTGTGTGTGTGTTTGTGTGTGTGTGTGTGTGTTGTGTGTGTGGTGTGTGTGTGTGTGTGTGTGGTGTCGTGTGTGTGTGTGTGTGTCATGTCTTTTTGTACATATTTATGCTTGAACCCTTGTTGATGTCTACATTATGTGTTAGCTTTTCTTCTCTTTTTTTTAAATTGCTGAATTTTGTTTCCATCTCGATGTACATTATGTGTGTTAAACTATGGTTGTTCAGCGCTTTGAGCTGCAGGGTAGGCGTTTTACAAATGTCCATTATTATTATCACTAATCGACCTTTTTGCTCAAAACATCAGTTCGCAAGTTTCCCGACCCTTGACACTAAGCAAAGAACTGCCTTGAACAGTTGGTTGAAAGAGTCTTCTGGTCTTACGAGCGATACATCTGTGAAAATAGTTAAGCACGAATGCGTGACACAACTCAGTGCAACACCGCTAAACTCCAACAACAAAGACCAAACAAGGCACCGCCGTGCAACTATCGAGACACCCTTGACACTAAGCAAAGAACTGCCTTGAACAGTTGGTTGAAAGAGTCTTCTGGTCTTACGAGCGATACATCTGTGAAAATAGTTAAGCACGAATGCGTGACACAACTCAGTGCAACACCGCTAAACTCCAACAACAAAGACCAAACAAGGCACCGCCGTGCAACTATCGAGACACGGCCGTGAAAAACATTGTTAATACCACTGAGGATTATCAATCTCTCTCGGTCTATCTATCGAGACAGATACGGCCCGTGAAAAACATTGTTAATACCACTGAGGATTATCAATCTCTCTCGGTCTATCTATCGAGACAGATACGGCACGTGAAAAACGTTGTTAATACCACTGAGGATTATCAATCTCTCTCGGTCTATCTATCGAGACAGATACGGCACGTGAAAAACGTTGTTAATACCACTGAGGATTATCAATCTCTCTCGGTCTATCTATCGAGACAGATACGGCACGTGAAAAACGTTGTTAATACCCTTGAGGACTATCAAGCTCTCTCAGTCAATCTATCGAGACACGGCCCGTGAAAAACGTTGTAAATACCGTTGAGGATTATCAATCTCTCTCAGTCAATCTATCGAGACACGTACGGCACGTGAAAAACGTTGTAAATACCGTTGGGGACAATCAAGCTCTCTCAGTCGATCAGTCAGTGATCTCTCCGTGGTTTCTCTCCCCGCCCCGCCCCGCCCCGCCCCGCCCAGCCCCACCTCGCCCCGCCCTACCCAGCCTCGCCCTTTATCAGTCTCTCCCCCGTTGATGTTTTAGTCTTTGAAAGAGGGAATCTGTCAAAAGAATCAGCTAGTCTACGTTAACCCTCTCTCCTTTCCTCTCCCGGTCAAAGCAGCTCTTCAGCCAGCATCTTCCTTGCTGGATGCATGCAGTGTTTTTTTTTCTTCTTCAAAATGTACGTTTAGAAGCACGGATAGCTCAGTGGTTAGAGCGCTGGACTCGTGACTGAAAAGTCGCGGGTTCGAATCCCTGCAGGAGCGGTGGGAAAATTCTCTCTCCAAGGTCACCTTTCTGTGCTGACTCTTATTTCGGTATCCGTTCCACCCCGTGTTACCGCAGTAATACGTAAAAGAATTAATTAAAAAAACAAATCCCGGTCATTCTACTAAAAGTGGCAGGTTAAAGCTAAAACACGCATGGACCTTACGTATGTGGCTTTGCACAAAGTGACATGGTGCATGGTTGCATGGTGTACACAGAACTTGCGCCGAGACGGCAACAGTTTCCTGTGGCACCAGCCATGCCAGCGCTGTAAGCTGAGTACACCACTTCAGAAGATGTTTAGAAACGCGCTATAAAAAGATAGCCACTCATGAAGAACCACATGCGAGCGCAGCGAGTGTGCCCGAGAGTGGAGAATAGCGCTATATATCAAAAGCAGTCAACAACAACAACAACAACAACAACAACAACAACAACAACGTGCAGCCCGACGAAAACGTTGGACTGCCTGGCGTGACGAGAGAATTAAGCACTGAGCTATGCTCGTTTCGCTTTCCATGGCGCAGGCGTTTCGTTCACAAACTTAGGCAGCGGAAGGCATCGGATGAGAGGATGGACAAGGGGGAGGAAGGGAGGGTATTGCGGGGGGGGGGGGTGGCGAAGGGGCGGAGGCCGGGGTGTGGTGGGGGGGGGGGCGGGGGGGGGGGGGTAGGGGGGGAGGGAGGCTAGAGTGCAACAAGATAATAGCGCTGAGCCCTATGGTTCGTACGCCTCTTCCCTTAAGCCCGTTCTTAACTGGGCGAATGTTTGTTCGCCGAACATACTTCGGACAGTTCGACGAACTATGATTCGTTTCTTAATTCAACTTTTAGTTCGCCGAACATGGTTCGGACAATCGAAACTTTACTTCGTTCTCAACTGGCCTGTAATGAGATGCAAGCTTCGGCCCGAACTTGCGGCAGACGCGCAGCAGACAGCATGATCGAAAATGTAGGCTAAAAAGAAAGAAAAAAAGAAAGAAAAAAAGTCAAGTCAATATACTTTCATCATCCCTCACAGGGTAATTCAACTAACTACTATCTCATTCTGGGTCTCCGAGACAAGGCTGCGCCTCCCACAAGTCAACAAATAAAAAAATCCCTCCGAAGCGAATGGAGAACCTAGCGACACCGTCATCCATTTTTTTTTATTTTTTCTTCATCCACAGGAGAGCTCCGCTCTCAGCCAATCAGAGGCAATGTTCGTCGAATAGGGCGAATGCTCCCAGAACATGTTTAGCGAAGCTTTTTGGGCCCCGAATATAGCTTCGACGAATACTTCCAGCTAGGTTCGCGAAGAAAAGTTGGCCCAATTAAGAACCAACTAGCTTCGCCGAATACTTCCAACTAGGTTTGCGAAACAACATTCGCCCAATTAAGAACGGGCTTTAGGAAACGGAAGGCATCGGATGAGAGGGTGGACAAGGGGGAGGGGGAGAGGGTATGGGGGGGGGGGGTGGCGAAGGGGCGGAGGCTGGGGCGTGGGGGGGGGAGGGGGGGTGGAGGGGGGGGGCTAGAGTGCAACAAGATAATAGCGCTGAGCCTTATGGTTCGTACGCCTCTTCCCTTACGTTTCCGAGCTCACCAGCGTTTGGTGCAGCAGCGCTGGTGAGCAGTTCCTGGCTTGTGGAAGGAAGGAAGCAAGTTGGTGTTTTACGCCCAGTCAACCAGTTCGGTAATGTCAGGCGGATTGACTGGTGGAATGCACGATTTTTAAAATATATTTCCGATTCAGGATTCAAGTGGTTGTAATTTTCGGCAGATAACCCTCGTCATCACTGAATTTAAGCGAGAACTTCTGTACAATATTTTTGGAGTATCATCGTGCGAGTACACGACATTTAGGGTGTATTCCAAGTAATGTCGAACGGTAAATTATTCAGTAACAGAACACTGTATTCCTAGTGATGTCGAACGGTAAATTATTCAGTAACACAACACTGTATTCCTAGAGATATCGAACGCTTAATTATTCAGTAACACAACACTGTATTCCTGGTGAAGTCGAACTATAATTACAGCATTGTTTTTCCGTTAGACCCCCCGTCACAGACGAAGACAGATACACAAGTAGACAAAGATGCACGGACGGAGACAAAGATACATAGAGGAAGACAAAGATACACAGACGAAGACATATATTCAAGTGAAGACAAAGACACACAGATGGAGACTAAGATACATA
>JABMCL010001788.1:280000-285000 GCA_018857735.1 Alviniconcha marisindica
ACATTAAAATGGCTCTCATCGCTGCCCATCTTAATGCAGAAGTCATTCTGGTGGTGACAGTGTAGCGACAGGTATATAATCTCCCTCTTCCCCCACCTCCATACCCCCTTCCCCCCCTTTCTCCCCGTCCCTAATAAGCCATACAGTTTCTGTGGACGTTAAGCACCATGTTTACTTACTTACTTCTTCTTTAAAGAGTGGTTTGTGGACACGGTCTTGTGACTTTGTCCCTCACAAGTAATGAAACATTAACATGGCTCTCATCGCTGCCCATCTTAATGCAGAAGTCATTCTGGTGGTGACAGTGTAGCGATAGGTATACTCTCGCCCTCTTCCCCCACCTCCATACCCCCTTCCCCCCATTCTCCCCGTCCCTAATAAGCCTTATGGTTTCTGTGGACGTTAAGCACCATGCTTACTTACTTACTTCTTCTTTAAAATTAGTTTTAACCTCCACTTAAAGAGGAGAATTCAGGGGCCTTTAAAACTAGACGTAAAGCAACGCTGAAGTCGAACTGGGCTCCTCGTCTCTAATAGCCAGTACAGTCAAAACTCGAACTCGCCTGAAGGAGAAAGGACATCACAAATGCACGTACTCGTAGATGTAGGAAGACAGTTGCGAACGCAAAACGTCTTCCCCAACGATGAGTACATGATCCAAACACGTAATCCCCTTTATCAAGCTACAAAACGACACTTAAATAACAAACGACGAAAAACGATGACAAATGAGATGGAGAGCTAAGTCACTTAATTATCTGTTTTTGGTTGAGCTATGTTGTTTTCGTCAAGCTCTCCATCTAATTTTCCCCCGTTTAGCTCTCCATCTCATTTTCCCCCGTTTAGCTCTCCATCTCATTTTTCACCGTTTAGCTCTCCATCTCATTTTTCACCTTTTAGTTCTCCATCTCATTTCCCCCCGTTTAGCTCTCCATCTCATTTTTCACCGTTTACCTCTCCATCTCATATTTCACCGTTTACCTCTCCGTCTCATTTTTCACCGTTTAGCTCTCCGTCTTATTTTTCACCGTTTAGCTCTCCATCTCATTTCCCCCCGTTTAGCTCTCCATCTCATTTTTCACCTTTTAGCTCTCCATCTCATATTTTCACCGTTTACCTCTCCATCTCATTTTTCACCTTTTAGCTCTCCATCTCATTTTCCCCCGTTTAGCTCTCCATCTCATTTTTCACCGTTTAGCTCTCCATCTCATTTTTCACCGTTTAGCTCTCCATCTCATTTTTCAGCGTTTAGCTCTCCATCTCATTTTTCACCTTTTACCTCTCCATCTTGTTTTTCGCCTTTTAACTCTCCATTTCATTTTTCACCATTTACCTCTCCATCTCATATTTCACCGTTTAGCTCTCCGTCTCATTTTTCACCGTTTAGCTCTCCATCTTCTTTTTCACCGTTTAGCTCTCCATCTCATTTCCCCCCGTTTAGCTCTCCATCTCATTTTCCCCCGTTTAGCTCTCCGTCTCATTTTTCACCGTTTAGCTCTCCATCTCATTTCCCCCCGTTTAGCTCTCCATCTCATTTTCCCCCGTTTAGCTCTCCATCTCATTTTTCACCTTTTAGCTCTCCATCTCATTTTTCACCGTTTACCTCTCCATCTCATTTTTCACCTTTTAGCTCTCCATCTCATTTTCACCTTTTAGCTCTCCGTCTCATTTTCCACCTTTTAGTTCTCCATCTCATTTTTCACCGTTTACCTCTCCATCTCATTTTTCACCTTTTAGCTCTCCATCTCATTTTTCACCGTTTAGCTCTCCATCTCATTTTTCAGCGTTTAGCTCTCCATCTCATTTTTTACCGTTTAGCTCTCCATCTAATTTTTCACCGTTTACCTCTCCATCTCATATTTCACACGTTTAGCTCTCCGTCTCATTTTTCACCGTTTAGCTCTCCATCTTCTTTTTCACCGTTTAGCTCTCCATCTCATTTCCCCCCGTTTAGCTCTCCATCTCATTTTCCCCCGTTTAGCTCTCCGTCTCATTTTTCACCGTTTAGCTCTCCATCTCATTTCCCCCCGTTTAGCTCTCCATCTCATTTTCCCCCGTTTAGCTCTCCATCTCATTTTTCACCGTTTAGCTCTCCATCTCATTTTTCACCTTTTAGCTCTCCATCTCATTTTTCACCTTTTAGCTCTCCATCTCATTTTTTACCGTTTACCTCTCCATCTCATTTTTCACCGTTTACCTCTCCATCTCATATTTCACCGTTTAGCTCTCCGTCTCATTTTTCACCGTTTAGCTCTCCATCTTCTTTTTCACCGTTTAGCTCTCCATCTCATTTCCCCCCGTTTAGCTCTCCATCTCATTTTCCCCCGTTTAGCTCTCCGTCTCATTTTTCACCGTTTAGCTCTCCATCTCATTTTCCCCCGTTTAGCTCTCCGTCTCATTTTTTCACCGTTTACCTCTCCATTTCATTTTTCACCTTTTAGCACTCCATCTCATTTTTCACCTTTTAGCTCTCCATCTCATTTTTCACCTTTTAGCTCTCCATCTCATTTTTCAGTTTTTATCTTTCCATCTCATTTTCACCTTTTACCTCTCCATCTTGTTTTTCATCTTTTAGCTCTCCATCTCATTTTTTACCGTTTAGCCCTCCATCTCATTTTTCACCGTTTACCTCTCCATCTTGTTTTTCACCTTTTAGCTCTCCATCTTGTTTTTCATCTTTTAGCTCTCCATCTCATTTTTCACCGTTTAGCACTCCATTTCATTTGTCACCGTTTAGTTCTCCATCTTATTTTTCATCGTTTACCTCTCCATCTTGTTTTTCACCTTTTAGGTCTCCATCTCATTTATTACTGTTTAGCTCTCCATCTAATTTTTCACCGTTCAGCTCTCTATCTCATTTTGTACTGTGTTGCACCGTTTAACTGTTGCTTAGGTGTCGTTTTGTAGCTTCATAAAGGGACGATAAATGCAATCACCCAGAAAAAGACTCCCCCACAACACCCCGACAATTCGCATGTTGTGTTTTGTCCTGATAAATAGCGTTCTTTTTAACATTTGATGTTTAGATCTTGTTTTAGAACACTAGCATTGAATAGCGTTCTTTTTAACATTTGATGTTTAGATCTTGTTTTAGAAGACTAGCAGTCGTCAGTCTCCGTGTTTAAGTGAAGCCACAAACAAAGATACAAACAGCAACAGCGGCCGCAACAACAACAGCAACAGCATCTTTCACATAATGATGTATTGTGATTACGTTTTTACTGACTGGCGTGAAAAAAAAGAAGCGAAACTGTGTAGTGATCAGTATTTAAACCGCCCTCTGTTACAATGATGTAATTGCACCCCCCCCCCCCCCACACACACACACACACACTTATACACACTAACACGCAGGCACATGCGCATTCACACATACACACACGCACGCACGCACGCACGCACGCACACACGCACGCACGCACGCACGCACGCACACACACACACACACACACACACACACACACACACACACACACACGCTCACACACAGACAGACAAACACACAGACAGACAGACAGACAGACAGACACAACACACACACACACACACACACACACACACACACTCACTCAGTCACTCGCTCACTCACTCACTCACTCACTCACTCACACTCACACACACACACACACACACACACACACACACACACACACACACACACACACACACGATGAAAGAATTATTACACAGTATTCGATTAATGTATATCAGTTACATGTGAAACTATAATGGACGGATATGTTATGATTTAGTAGGTAGAAGAAGAAAAATACCCTTAGAAAAAGAAGTATGAATGAATGTACGAAAGTATTGTAAAGGAGTGGTGCATGCTGTGCAAAATATTAATAATAATGGACATTTCTATGTCGCATGATCAACACCCAAATCTAAGGCGCATTGGGCCGTACAGAAGGATACAGAAGAATTGTATAAACACATACTATGGACAAAAAAGAAAAAGACAAAACAAAACAAAAAGAAACACACACACACACACAGACAAAAAGGGGCGGGGCCATACGACCACCAGACAAACAAAACAAAACAAAACAAAACAAGCAAACGTACAAACAAAGAACAAAAACAAACAAACAAACAAACGAAAACGAAAAGTGTATAGTGCTGGTGAGTTGTCTGTCACTCAAGTCTTTACTTTCATCCTCCTTGGTGATGCAAGCCAGTAGCCAGACTGTGCTTTTTTTAAGGATTCAGAGCCTCTTCGTCCTAACAAGGTCTGTCGTCTTGTCCCTCTTCATTTCCTCCTTCTAAACTTGATTGTTTCTAACGGGGAATGGGGTCTGATTTCTCTGGGGAGGACGACGGGGGGCGGTAAGATATATATATATATATATATATATATATATATATATATATATATATATATATAGAGAGAGAGAGAGAGAGAGAGAGAGAGAGAGAGAGAGAGAGAGAGAGAGAGACAGACACACACACACACACACACACACACACACACACACAGAGACAGAGACAGAGAAACAGACAGGCAGACAGGGACAGAGACAGAAAAGAGAGAGAGAGAGAGAGAGAGAGAGAGAGAGAGAGAGAGAGAGAGAGAGAGAGAGAGAGAGAGAGACGGCCAGTAATATTGCTTGCCAAAGTCTGGTGTTCTTTATGCAATGTGAACTGGCGTGGCATTTATCGGGAAGTGATGGAAATATTTGGTCGGTAGTTTACGTTCCTTTTCGGTTTTATTGGTGTACCTTTAGGGATTCGCGTAGTGCCACTGGGTACGTCATTGTTATGTCAGTTGCGTCCGATTAGGTCAGATGCCTGCGCTTATGGGAATGGTGCGCGACTAGGTTACTGGTGTTCTTTGATGGACAAAAAAACAAAAAAACAAAAACTGTTGCAAAGCGTCAGGAAGACATGACTTTTTGAGCTTGGGTTGAAGTTGTGGCATATAACTGATATTTGCAAAAGAAGTGTGGGTGAGCAAGGCTTTCGTGAGCCATCTCGTGTGGACTGAAACCCCTTGTTGC
>JABMCL010001788.1:287500-302500 GCA_018857735.1 Alviniconcha marisindica
TCTGTTCAGACAGTTTAATCTCTTTCTGAGGACATGCCTACATTGTATCCGTCCCACACGACTGAGAGAGAGAGAGAGAGAGAGAGAGAGAGAGAGAGAGAGAGAGAGAGAGAGAGAGAGAGAGAGAGAGACAGACAGACAGACAGACAGACAGACAGACAGACAGAACAGAAGAAGAGAGAGAGAGAGAGAGAGAGAGAGAGAGAGAGAGAGAGAGAGAGAGAGACAGACAGACAGACAGACAGACAGACAGACAGACAGACAGACAGAGACAGAACGAACGAACGAACGAACGATTTTTTTATTAACGAGGGTAAAGGAATAAGTACAATATACTTTTTTTCATCCAGCCCTCGGGCAAAAACAAAAACAACAACAACAAAAACAAAATAATTATAAACTCCAAAACTCATATTAGCTATTGAGAGAGAGAGAGAGAGAGAGAGAGAGAGAGAGAGAGAGAGAGAGAGAGAGAGAGACAGACAGACAGACAGACAGACAGACAGACAGACAGACAGAGAATGAAGAGCATGCATGTATGCATAATATACATATCTAACACATCATACTCACAAATACTGAGAATATAAATGTTCAAATCATGTTCAAAATCAAAGAAATAGTGCACATATCCTTAATCAATGTTTGTTGTGATTTTTCCCATTAAGTACTGTTTAAATGTTTTTTTAAATGCTTTGTGATCTGACAAAATTTTAATTGATAATGGTAAATTGTTCCATAGGTTTCCCCCGGAATACATCAAGCTACATTTAAATAAATCTAATCTAGGATGGGATACTACAAGTTTGTGTGAATGTCTGTTCTGATTTGAATGAAAGTTTAATTTTAGATTTGGTGGTGCATAACTAGATACTATTTTATGCATAATAATGCCTTTATTAAATTCTAATTTTAATTTTAGCGGAAGAACATCTAAAAGTTTATAGTCGTGAGCTGTCAAAGATGTGGATTTTAGAAGGGTTAATTTAAGGGCTCGCTTGTGAATACTAACAAGAGGTTTTAATGTGTTTGCACTAGCAGAGTCCCAGAGTGTTGAAGCATTGTCAATGATTGGTTGGATATGTGCATGAAAAAATTGTTTTCGAGCATGAGCGTTTAGAAAATGTTAAATTTTTGCGAGTTGATATAGCTTTTGAGAAACACGTTTGGTTAGTTCATTTACATGATTTGTCCAAGACAAATTATTATCAATAGTTACTCCTAAAACTTTATGTGTTGCTACTTCGACAATTTTCTCATTTCCAATATAAAGTGGCATGCGAGAAAATATGTTCTGGCGTTTTTGTCTTGTTGTTATGGTCATGTATTTGGTTTTGTACGAGTTTAGCGACATATGATTTAGTTCAGTCCATTGAAGAAGATTATTTATACTTTCTTGTAAGCTAAGCAAAAGATTATTTAGGTTTGAGTGACTAGAATGGATAGCGGTGTCATCAGCAAATAGTTCACATAAAGATTTTATGAATAAGGGCAAGTCGTTTATGTAGAGAGAAAAGAAAAGCGGGCCTAACACTGAACCTTATGGAATACCGTATTTTACGGGAAGAAAATCGGATTTAATTGTGTTTATACAAACAAGCTGTTCTCGATTTGACAGAAATGAAGAAATTAAGTGCAGGGTGTCATTGGATAATCCATAAAGAGCTAATTTCCTCAAAAGTAGATCATGATCAATGACATCAAATGCCTTTGCAAAATCCACAAAAAGTACTCCTGTAAATTCATTGTTGTTTATGTTCTTATAAAAAGTATCTACTAATGTTGTAAGTGCGGTATGGCATGAGTGGTGTTCCCTAAATCCAGATTGGTTGGGGTGTATAAGTTCATTTGTTTTAAGATAGGATAAAAGGTGTTTGTTAATATGTTTTTCTATAGGTTTTGAAAGAACAGACAGAATTGAGATAGGTCTATAATTTGAAGGGTCTTTGTTATCTCCTGATTTGTAAATGGGTATAACCTTAGCTTGTTTGAATGCTTTTGGAAAATAGTTTTTGTCTATGCAAAGATTATATATGTAGGTAACAGTCTCAGTTATGACGTGTGCAGACATTTTAATAATTTTGCCGTCTAGGTCATCCAGGCCTCGGGTTCCTGTCTGTTTCAGTTGTAATAGGGCATTGAACACTTCATATATTGCAATTAGTGGAATCGTTAAAGTAGAATTTGATATTTTTGATTCGCAAGAGCGTTTTAAAAAGCTTAAATCATTTATTTTTGATTGATCGTTGGTAATGATTGTGTCAGATACATTTTCAAAATGACTGTTTAGCTTATCGGGGGGTAATTCTTTGACTGTGACTTGAGGTTTTGATGCATCTTTATTTGTTCGAGTGTTAATGGCCTTCCAAATAGAGCGAGAATCATTTTTTGAGGCGACTAAATTTTGAAAGTATGTTTTTTTGGAAGCACGTATTAAAGATGTCACTTTGTTCCTCTGCTTTTTGAATTCTTCGTGTTTCCTTGCTTTCAGTAGCCAATCTCTTTGATGCATGGCCTCTTCTATCTCCTTTGACAACCATGGAGGTTTCCTTGTGTACTTAACACGCTTGGTCATAAAAGGCGCATGCTTATTATAAACAGAACTAAATGTTTTGTACCAAAACTCAAGAGCTTCATCGGGGTCTGTATACTGGTATACTTGTGAGAGTTGAGAGTGAACCAAGTCAAGCAAAGAAGCATCTTTGTCAAAATGAGTAAAACATCGGTACTGTATTTCTTTATGTGCAGCTTTAGGAATTTTTACACCTTTTTTAAACCATGTAATGCAAATAGGTAACCACACACAGGGGATCATACTTCGGCAATATTTTGTTTGGTAGTAACATAAATATGATCTATCAGAGTTTCAGAATTCGTAGTAATTCGAGTTGGTTTATCTATTAGTTGATGAGAGAGAGAGAGAGAGAGAGAGAGAGAGAGAGAGAGAGAGAGAGAGAGAGAGAGAGAGAGAGCGGCAGGCAGGCAGGCAGACAGACAGACAGACAGAGATAGAGGCAGAGAGACAGAGAGAGACAGAGACAGAGACACAGAGAGACAAAGAAAAGAGACAGAGACAGACAGACAGACGGACAGACAGACAGACAGACAGACAGACAGACGGACGGACGGACGGACGGACGGACGGACGGACGGACGGACGGACAGACGGACAGACAGACAGACAGACAGACAGACAGACAGACAGACAGACAGACAGACAGACAGACAGACTGAAAAGACAGAATCCTTGAAGTCCCAGCGCCACTGGAGCGCGAACCGCCCAAACTGAACACGGACGAGCGGAAAGATCGATGCGGGGTCCGGCCAGCGTATGGGCATGTGGTCTTTGTCAACGGCCTCATGAACAGGTCCCTGTCTTCTGGCGGATGCTCAGCACCCATTAATGCAATAGAACAAACCGCCCATCCGCCAGCTAGCGCCCACGCAGTTTAGGTCGTTGAGGGAAGCTTGACACAACTGTTGAAGAGGGTGATGAGGGTAAAGGAGGAAGGGAGGGGGAAGGGGGGACGGAGGGCCGGAGGGCAAGGGGGCAGACTGATGAATGAGCGAGAGAGACGGGGAAGAGAGGGGGGTGGAGAGAGAGGAGGAGGAGACAGAGAGAGTCTGAGTGAAGGGAAGAGAGAAGGAGATAGGGGGAAAGCGGTTGGGGTATAAGAGATGGGGAAGAGAGAGAGAGAGAGAGGTGGGGAGAGAGAGAGAGAGAGAGAGAGAGAGAGAGAGAGAGAGAGAGAGAGAGAGAGAGAGAGAGAGACAGACAGACAGACAGACAGACAGACAGACAGACAGACAGACAGATAGGGGTGGGGAAAGAGGGGGAGAAAGAATGAGAGGGACTGAGACAGGGAGAGAGAGAAGTAGGGACGAGAGAGAAAGAGAAGAGAGATAGAGTGAGAAGGAGATAGGGGAGAGAGGGAGGGATAGAAAGAGTAGAGATAGGAAAGAGGGTGGAGACAGAGAAAGGAGATATAGGGAGATAGGGGTAGATGAGAGAGAGGGGGGTAGAGAGAACAGAGAGGGAAGAGGGGGGATATAGTGAGAGGGAGGGAGTGAGAGAGTAAATACAGGCCTGGAGAAAGAAAAGAAAGGAAAGAAAAGGAAGCGCTACACAAAGAACGTACGTAGAAGATAGCTTACAGCAGATGAAAGCTAGGATTCTCACTTTCCCAGCACACATAACTGGACAGCCGAGCACCGTGTTGCCAGCAGGGCAGTCTAAAGCAGGGAGGTGGAACTAGACTCTCATAGTGAGTTATTGGACAATCCTTGGCTTCAGGTTTCAACACATGGCTTTCCGAACACTGTCTCTGAGACTCTGTTCCGCACAGCTGTTCAAAGAGCAAGTTGCTGAGTACACGAGTTAATGCACCTTCTCTTGCTTTGGACCCCGCATTTGGAATTCGCTCCCACAAGACCTTAGACACTGTTCAAACCTGCCATCTTTTAAAGCCAAACTGAAAGCCTTCCTCTTCTCACGGTATTTTCGCCCCCAACTAATATCAATACCCTGTTTCTGCTACAGAGGTGTGTGTGTGTGTGTATGTGTGTGTGTGTGTGTGTGTGTGTGTGTGTGTGTGTGTGTGTGTGTGTGTGTGTGTGTATGTATGTGTGTGTGTGTGTGTGTGTGTGTGTGTGTGTGTATTTTTTCTCTGTATAATACTTTATGCAAATTGTTTTGGTAGGACTGTGCTTTACATGTGTATAGAATGTCATATTCAGGCCGTTAATATGTATCATGTGAGCGCTCAGGGCGTTGATGAGCGCTTGATAACCGTACATTGCTATTATTATTATTATTATTAATGCCTGGCACTGGGGAGGTCCCCACCACATTAACACCTATTGTTCCCATGGTGACTGACGGTCTCTCCTATCTTTGCTGGTCGGAGCGCTGGTTAAAGTAAACATGGTGATTAACGTCCACAGAAACCTTAAGGCTTATTAGGGACGGGGAGAAGGGGGGGAGGGTGGGGGTATGGAGGGTGGGGGAAGAGTGAGACTATTATACCTATCGCTACACTGTCATCACCACAATGACTTCTGCATTAAGGTGGGCAGCGACGAGAGCTATTTTTATGTTTCATTAATTGTGAGGGACAAAGTCACAAGACAGTATCCACAGACCACAATTTTTGAAGTGAAAGGAGGGCCGAAGCGGATTCGAACCGAAGGCCCTCTGCTTACCAGCCTAACGCCTTACCGCTGGGCCAAACCGGCTCACAGCGCGGGTTGGGACTATGGAGCTATTTCTAGGTACACAGCATAAACAGCTAGACAGCATAATCAGTAATTCCGTCAAAAACGGATGAAATGGCGTGGGAAGAATCCTGTGTTCAGGACACTTAATCTGAAACAGAACGAGGCCCAGAGCGCTCGTGCAGAATCAACACACAAGGGAGGTAACTGGCGCTGGAAAGACGTCTCCCAAGCACGACAAAAAAGACCTGAGTCGCCTACTGTAACTCTCACCTGGCATGCGTGTAAATACAAGGTACATAAACTCCACCAGAGGATATCTCCCTGCGCATGCCAAATGAAAGTTACCGTAGGCGACTCGGGTCTTTGTTGTCGTACTAGTGTGACGTCTTTCCAGCGCTAATTAACTCCCTTGTGTGTTGATTCGGGACACTTAACCTGACAGTTACTCGTTCTTCACAGGTCACTGTTTGAAAATTCTCAGTGTCTCTGATCCAAACACACAGAAGGTTAACAAGAACGCTGATTTTAATGGGACAAGACAAAACAGGCGCATGCTGAAACAGCATTTTTTGGGGGTGTAAATCAGCGTTCCGTTTAACCCTTTGAATGTCTGGATCTTTTCAAGCTACAAAACAGCACTTAACAACAGTTAAACGGAGATTTTTCACCGCTGAAATGTTGTTTTGTAGCTTGAAAAAGGGGATTACCCCGAAAATTCGCATGTTGTGTTTTGTCCTAATAAGTAGCGTTCCTTTTAACCTTTTATATGTTTGGATCTTGCTTTAGAATGCTAGCAGTCATTCTTGTTTCTTTCTTCTTCTTTTTTCCCCCTCAGTGTCCTAAATTCAGGAATGCTTCCGACACCATCTCATTTCAGTTCGTGACAGGACTTTTTAACCTTTTTAGCACGACTGAACTCGGTCAGAGTTCGGGAGCAGTGTGAGAGTCGAGGTGGCCATCCTGGGCTGTCCGTCCTAACGAGCCTTCTGGTTTCCGTGGACGTAAAGCAACACTGAACCATGCTTCGGCATTGGTCTCAGCTTGTCCCTAATATGTCATAACCGACATCCGAGGACATTAAGCAACATAACCGACTGAACTCGGTGTCATTCTGGTGGTGACAGTATAGCGTAGGTATATAATCTTCCTCTTCCCCACCTCCCTACCCCATTCCCCCCCTTCTCCCCGTCCCTAATAAGCCTTATGGTTTCTGTGGACGTTAAGCACCGTGTTTACTGAACTCGTTTGGGACCATTGAATACGTTCCTCGAACCGACACTATCCGCATGCACGCGACCATGTGGGTGCGCGTATTTTACCATTCTTTGTATGAAAATATTTATCAGTTTTTGTATATTTTGTTTAGTTTCATACCATTGATCCGTATATGGGTATTTGCGCGCTGCATGCTTTTTTTTTTTTTAGTTCTAAGGCGCCTTGTGTCTCCGAAAGCGCTCTATTAATTTCCTATTATTATTATTAGATTATTGATGGCGTCCCATCTCGTAAGAGCCCAGGGCGCTTACAAAGACATAATGATACACTCATTTCATCACACACAAACACACACACACACAAACACCACACACACAACACACACACACACACACACACACACACACACACACACACTCACCACATACACACACACATACAACAAACACACACACACACACACACACACACACACACTCAACACACACACACACAGACGCACAGCCCTCCTCCAGCCCACGCACAAACACACACACGCACACACACACAACACACACACACACACACACAACACACACACACACACACACACACACACACACACACTCAAACACACACACACACAGACGCACGAGCCCCCCTCCCTCCAGCCCCACGCACAAACACACGCACGCACACACACACACACACACACACACACACACACACACACACACACACACACACACACACACACACACACACACACACACACACACTACAAATACATGCATTACTGGCGAAGGATTAGTACAAAAAACGACAGATCAGTATGCAGAGGAGAAGAGATGGGTTTTCATTAATTATTATTATTAGATCGTCTGAGTGACCAAAGCGCGAAAACTGCGTACCCGTCGGCTGTTCCATTTTCATATGTCACGTAAATATCCGTGTAAACAGCGTGTCATGTAAGCAGTTCGCACAGTAAGCAGTTCGCACGAAACAGTTCTCTCTCTGTCTCTGTCATAATAATATTTCACTGTGAATGTCTTGATTACTAGTTGTACTGTAGCAACAGCAAATATGTGAGCCGGCCTTTGAACTAATATCTTCACCGTTGAAAAACAAAGTTTAATCAGCCAGTCTCTCTCTCTCTCTCTCTGTCTGTCTGGTCTGTGTGTCTGTCTGTCTGTCTGTTTGTCTGTCTCTCGGTAATGTTATGCTGTTGACAGGACGTTTCAATTCAATCACACTCTCTGTTTTCCCTGTTTTATTTAATATTTTTTAGGTCTTATATGCTGGTGTTTGCACGAAAGTCAACATTCCACTAACAAAACCCAACTCTGCACTCTTGATGAAACACCATGACTACCCCCCCCCCCCCACACACAGACAACACACACACCAGACACACACACACACACACACACACACACACACACACACACACACACACACACACACACACACACACACACATGCACTCACACACACACAAACATACACTCATACACGCACGCACACACACACACACACACCACACACACACACACACACACACACACACACACACACACACACAAACACACACACACCCACACACCCCCAAACACACACACACCATCCGGAGATTTTTATTATTATTAATAATCTCCTCATCATTTCAGTTTGTTTACAGACAACTTCATCCATAGAAACAAGAGCAAACAAAGTTTTCATCAGCAGTGACGTGTGACAGTCAGACTTCACTGGGGAAAGGTGAAAGCACAGGGGGAGATAAATGGAGAACACAAGAAAGCGTTCAACCAATTAAAGAGTGGCAGTGGTGTGTCGCAGGCAGGAACCTCCGATCTATATCAGGCAACAATAATCAACGGGCGGGTGTAGCTCAGTGGTAGAGCGCTAGGAATCGAGATCAAGTCCCGGTAAGGACTGTATTGAGCGGTTCAGGCGGGGTTGTTAGCTCCCTTGACTTTTGCCCGGCATCGCTTAAGTCCCTTGGCTGCTTTTACTTCCGGTGCGTACTTTCTTCACAATGGAAGGCGGTGACAGTGAATTTGCGAGTTTTACACTGCCAGCTTTAAAGGCATTTTTGGAGGCCCGTAGTCAGAATGTGCTATTATAGGATGCCCCAAAACGCATTTTTTTCCACGAACTCGCGATCTTCTGATCAGAAAAAACAAACAACAAAAAAACGACGCGAAGACACTATTTTGTCCATCCTCCATCCCCTTTCCCCGGCAATTTTTGCAATTGTTATACACAGCGTGAAGTAACGCCTACTCAAAAACCGACCCGGAAGTGACGCTGCGACCTCTCGCGACTTCTTCCTCGAAAGATTACAAAGGGCATCCACTCATGCAAACCAGCTTCACTGAACCGCCCAATACTGGGCGGTTTCTCCCTGTACTTTACCTGGACACTAGCCGATTTGTAAGGGTTAGTAAAAAAATAAAAAAATAAAAAAAAATGGTAAAAAAGAAAGAAAGCACACAGCTATTGGAAATTTTCAAGTTGTGTTTTTATTAGGTAGAATTAGTTCCTGCTGATCTTTCGGAGTTCTGACCTTATTATTAGCTGATAACTTGCATGTAGAAAAATATCCTCACGTTACGAAGTTGTGGCAGTCACATCACATAGATAGGCCTGGGTTGGGTCACTGGCAGGCAGTGCGCACTGAAGCAAAGGCTGAACTAAGGGTACATTTTCACTCTAGAATAATCGCAAACGGAGCCATACCTTTTATTTTCGCACACGCCAAAACGTCCTCGTACAGAAAATTCTTGAAATGTCTGGACCGCATATGCGGTCCTTAGTATACAAGAGTTGTGCAGAGCAGGACCGGATATCAGGTCCTTAGTATACAGAGAGTTTTAAGGTCAACTTTCTGTGCTGACTCTTACTTCGGTGTCCGTTCCACGGGACTGTTACCATCACTGCTGTTACTGCAGCAGACGTAAAAGGTTACGGTGCTCCTACCCAAAGTGCAGGGGGCAGGTTACAGCATGTACCCTACGTATGTGGCTTTGCATGTAGTGACGTGACATGGTGCATGGTTGTATGGTGTACACAGAACGTGCGCCGAGACGGCAGCAGTTTCACGTGGCACCGGCCTTGTAACAACGAAATAGCGTGGTAAGAAGGCCACAAAAACATGCTTCATTCAGAAGCACACGAGCGTGGTGAGTCTGCCCGAGAGTAGAGAATAGCGCTGCATTAAAGCGACCAGGAAAGCTTTCTCAAAATGTGCTGTGTCAAAAACAAACAAACAAACAAAAACAAAAACAACAACAAGAGGACGCTTTGTTCCAACGGGTGGAAGAGATGGGGAGGGGGGTGGGGAGCACCACAACAATACACGCACGCACGCGCGCGCGCGCACACCCACACCCCCCACCCACCCACACACACACACTCACACACACACACACACACACACACACACACAACACACACCACACACACACACACACACACACACACACACACACACACACACCACACACACACACACACACACACACACACACACACCACACACACACACAAACACACACACACACACACACACACACACACACACACACAACACACACACACACACACACACACACACACACACACACACCACACACACACACACACACACACACACACACACACACACACACACACACAACACACACACACACACACAACAACACACACACACAACACACACACACACACACACACACCACACACACACAACACACAACACACACACAACACACACACACACACACAACACACACACACACACACACACACACACACACAACACACCACACACACACACACACACACACACACACACACACACACACACACACCCACACACGCGCGCGCGCGCGCGCAAACCAACTCAAAATCGGGCGGATTGTTTGAAAATGCTCGGCTGATTTCATTTTCTATTTACAACGCTCCTAGCGGTTGACGGGACCTGACAATCCCACAACTGATTGACAATCATCCAGCGTTAGTGACGGTTAGCGGGACTCGACCGTCGAAAACACCGCCACGCGTCACAGCCGGCTTACCGGCCTCCCGCAGACTCATTAATTTGATGTTGTTACCGGGGCGACATAAGCTCGATACTATAAAACATATCCTTTTACAAAAGATGCCAGAAAACATGAAACAGGAGGAGCAAGGTTAACGACACCAAAACTGTTAACCCCTTCACCGCCCCAGCCTGTAAAATTTCCGGGCTGAAAGATGCACGGACTTGCCTTCAGACAGTATATTGTCCGGTCCAGTAACCCATCTGCTTCCAACGCTATGCGTTTTGATGAAATTCCTTTCAGATGCCAGCGCGAAAAGAAAACAAAAAACGGTTGAAGCCCGTTCTTAATTGGGCGAACTGTTTGTTCGCCGAACATACTTCTGACAGTTCGACGAACTATAATTCGTTTCTTAATAAATTATTGAACTTTTAGTTCGCCGAACATATTTCGGACAGTTCGACGAACTATATTTCGTTCTGAACTGGCTTATAATGAGATGCAAGCTTCGGCCCGAATTTGCGGCAGAAGCGCAACAGACAGAATGATGAAAACGTAGGCTAAAGCCCAGTCAGGTCAAAGTAAATATACTTTAATTATCCCCCACAGGGTAATTCAACTAACTACTATCTCATTCTGGGTCCCGGAGACAAGGCTGCACCGCCCACAAGTCAACAAATAGGTCAATTTGCTTCGAAGCGAGTGAAGTATCGACACCGTCATCCATTTTTATTTTTATTTCTTCCTCGTCCGCAGGAGAGCTCTCTGCTCTCAGCCAGTCAGAGGCAGTGTTCGCCGAACTGGGCGAATATTCCCAGACCATGCTGAGCGAAGCTTTTTGGACCCCGAATATAGCTTCGTGGCAGTTCGACGAATAGCCCGAACTAGGTTCGCAAAGCAAAAGTTCGCCCAGTTCGACGAATAACCCGAACTATGTTGTATAATACTTTATGTAAATTGTTTTGGTAGGACTATGCTGTACGTGTGTATAGAATATCATGTTTAGGTTAATATGCATCATGTGAGCGCTCAGGGCGTTGATGAGCGCATGATAAATGTACAGTATAATATTATTATGCTCGCGAAGCAAATGTTCACCCAGTTAAGAGCGGGCTGAAGGGTTTCAGATTTCGCACTTTTATTGGTCCTTTTCAAGTGACGTCACGGCAGTGAAGGGGTTAAATCGGGCAGACGACAAGCGCCTCTACGGGTTCAGACTGTAACTACCCTGACGTCAGCAAAACCTCGGTCAGCAAAGAGCCGGTGACACGGGTAAAGCCGGTGGCGTGGGTGAACCAAAAAACAAAAAACAAAACCACCTCGGACGCCACGTGCATGCATGATATGCCAAGGCGCGCGCGACACGGACTCGTGTTTGTTCTGGCATCACCGTGACGTTGGCGCGGCCCCCTCGCGCATCCTGAGACCCATCCGGTAGGACGCTCCTGCCTCCGTCACGGCCCGGCGACCGAGCCGCCGAACCGTGTCGGTGCTGCCGCCTCGGATCAATGAGTTGTACCTGTCTCTGTCGCGCGACTATTTTTAGCCGCTTCTTTTCACAGGTGCGCTGGTCTGGGAAAAGCGAGGGGTCGATGGCGAAGGGTGTTGGTCGGTGCTCTGTATGCACGGTCAGGTCGGCCCCACAGCTCGGTCCGCCGGGAAAGCAGCGGATGTAAAAAGAACTCGGGGTCTTAACGTAGAGCACGGATCGACACGGGGCGGACAGAGGGGTGGCTGGTATTGCAGGGGTGTAGTGTATGATTACGTGTGACAGCCCAGCTGGGACGTTTCAGGGGTGGGAGCAGGGGTGGTGGTGGCCGTGGGGGTGGAGGGGTGGTGGTGGTGGTGGTGGGGGTGGGGGTCGGAGTGGTTGTTGTTTGTGTGTGTGTGTGTGTGTGTGTGGTGTGGCGGCGTGCGCGCGTGTGTGTGTGTTGTTGTGTGTGTGTGTGTTGTGTGGTGTGTGTGTGTGCATGCGTGGTGGGGCTCGTGTGTGTGTGTGTTGTGTGTGTGCATGTGGTGTGTGTGTGTGTGTGTGTGTGTGTGTGATGTGTGTGTGTGTGTGTGTGTGTGTGTGTGTGTGTGTGTGTGTGTGTGTGTGTGTGTGTGTGTGTGTGTGTGTGTGTGTTTGCCTACGGCACAATATTAAACCGATCATATGAGGGTGACGTACAATATCGCAATATCTAAACTTAACTTCAGAAACAAGACTCAAAACAACAAAAAGTCTCTCTCTCACGACCGGAGACCACGCTGTCTCACAGCTATACGCCGCTTTGGGTATTATAAATACACCATCTCTGTCGGCCCTTGCTTGAGCAGAGTCCAGGCGAGATCAAGAGGAGGGAGGTGAGCTGGACCTTCAAGCTAGCCCAGAAGAGATCAAGAGTAGGGAGGTGGAGCTGGACTCTCAGGAAGAAGTTAGACACTTTTGCGGGTCCAGGCGAGATCAAGAGGAGGGAGGTGAGCTGGACCTTCAAGCTAGCCCAGAAGAGATCAAGAGTAGGGAGGTGGAGCTGGACTCTCAGGAAGAAGTTAGACACTTTTGCGGGTCCAGGCGAGATCAAGAAGGGGGAGGTGTGCTGGACCTTCAAGCTAGCCCAGAAGAGATCAAGAGTAGGGAGGTGGAGCTGGACTCTCAGGAAGAAGTTAGACACTTTTGCGGGTCCAGGCGAGATCAAGAAGGGGGAGGTGTGCTGGACCTTCAAGCTAGCCCAGAAGAGATCAAGAGTAGGGAGGTGGAGCTGGACTCTCAGAAGAAGTTAGACACTTTTGCGGGTCCAGGCGAGATCAAGAGGAGGGAGGTGAGCTGGACCTTCAAGCTAGCCCAGAAGAGATCAAGAGTAGGGAGGTGGAGCTGGACTCTCAGGAAAAAGTTAGACACTTTTGCGGGTCCAGGCGAGATCAAGAAGGGGGAGGTGTGCTGGACCTTCAAGCTAGCCCAGAAGAGATCAAGAGTAGGGAGGTGGAGCTGGACTCTCAGGAAGAAGTTAGACACTTTTGCGGGTCCAGGCGAGATCAAGAAGGGGGAGGTGTGCTGGACCTTCAAGCTAGCCCAGAAGAGATCAAGAGTAGGGAGGTGGAGCTGGACTCTCAGGAAGAAGTTAGACACTTTTGCGGGTCCAGGCGAGATCAAGAAGGGGGAGGTGTGCTGGACCTTCAAGCTAGCCCAGAAGAGATCAAGAGTAGGGAGGTGGAGCTGGACTCTCAGGAAGAAGTTAGACACTTTTGCGGGTCCAGGCGAGATCAAGAAGGGGGAGGTGTGCTGGACCTTCAAGCTAGCCCAGAAGAGATCAAGAGTAGGGAGGTGGAGCTGGACTCTCAGGAAGAAGTTAGACACTTTTGCGGGTCCAGGCGAGATCAAGAAGGGGGAGGTGTGCTGGACCTTCAAGCTAGCCCAGAAGAGATAGGAGGGAGGTGGAGCTCTCAGGAAGAAGTTAGACACTTTTGCGGGTCCAGGCGAGATCAAGAAGGGGGAGGTGTGCTGGACCTTCAAGCTAGCCCAGAAGAGATCAAGAGTAGGGAGGTGGAGCTGGACTCTCAGGAAGAAGTTAGACACTTTTGCGGGTCCAGGCGAGATCAAGAAGGGGGAGGTGTGCTGGACCTTCAAGCTAGCCCAGAAGAGATCAAGAGTAGGGAGGTGGAGCTGGGCTTGAAAGTTGGACTTTTTTGCATCGCTTGTTTTTCAGCAGCGGAGCTACGGACGTTGTCCTTGTGACTCTGCTCCGGACCGCAGTTGAGACAGCAATTGCGTAGTACACTAGTTGCTACGCAATGGCGAGCGGACACTGCCTTAACATTTTGTTGTTCTGGCGGCGGTCCACGGCATCCTTGGTCTTCCGGGTTGGAGCCTGCGATCGAGCCTTCACTCTATCTTTTCCCCTCCCCCCTTGTCCACGTCCCTAATAGGCCATCTCGCCTCTGTGGACGTTAAGCAAAATTATTCCTGCCCTTGCTGTCAGAATCAGTTGCTTGAAGTTCGCGCCGAAGTAAAACACTCCTAGAGTGTCTGGCAGTGTGTGTCGAACGCTTTTGAAAAATCTACGGTATCAGTGGTCCTGCACGCACGCACGCACACACACACACACACACACACACACACACACACACACACATATCTGAGATTTTTTTGTTTTTGTTTGTTTGTTATTGTTATTACTATTTTGTGTCTGGTTGACTGGCTGTAAAACCCCAAGTTACTTACTGTTATTTACGTTTTATGTGCGAGTTGACACTGTAATTTCCCGTAATGGGACGAATAAAGTATTCTGTATTTACTTCTATTAAGATCACGCTTTGGAGTGTGAAGGATAATCCTTTGCTAAATACTTTACAGTCTCTACTTCTTCTGAGTCTGTGTTCGTAATATCATTTTACAGTCTGTATTTCTGAGTCTGGGTTCATCACATTATTTTACAGTCTGCACTTCTTCTGAGTCTGTGTTCATCATGTCATTTTATAGTCTGTACTTCTGAGTCTGTGTTCATCATCTCATTTTACAACTGTACTTCCGAGTCTGTGTTCAACATCTCATTTTACAGTCTGTACT
>JABMCL010001788.1:320000-347500 GCA_018857735.1 Alviniconcha marisindica
CCACTACCCTGCCACGGGTACGTCACAATACGGCATTACTAACATCACACAGGTACGTCAAGTACATCACCAAGGCCACCCAGACACCGGTTGTAATTGCACGTCCCCACCGCACTGTCCCAGGTACGTCACAGTACGTCACCCCACCCTGACACAGGTATGTCACAATAGGTCACCTCCCTCACAATAGTCACTACAGACCTGACACAGGTACGTCACAGGACGTCACCACCACCCTGAGACAGGTACGTCACACGTCACCTCCCCTCTGACGCAAGTGCATCAGATGTTGCCCGCACCGTGGTACAGGTACGTCTCACGTCACCCCAATCTTTCACAGGTAAGTGACTCACCAACCTTATTCTGACACAGGTAAATGACACGTCTCCCTGACTGTTTCACAGGTAAGTGACGCATCAACCTCATTCTGACACCGGTAAATGACACGTGACTCTGATTCTTCCACAGGTAAGTGACATATCAACCTGACACAGGTAAATGACACGTAACCCTGATTCTGATGTGGATGTAATTCTGACACATGTAAGTGACACACCAACCTCACTTTGACACAGGTAAGTGACACAGCTACCCCACTCTTGACACAGGAAAGTGACACACCAATCCCACTCTTGACACAGGTAAATAACACGTCGCTCTGGGATTGACGCAGTTAATTGACACAGGTCATCCTTACTGAGACACAGGCAAATGACACATCATCCTGATTATCACTCAGGTAGGTGACACAACTGCCTCATTCTTGACACAATTTAGTAACGCATCACACGTGATTTTGTCACAGGTAAATGACTCATCACCCTGATTATCACTCAGGTAGGTGACACAATCGCCTCATTTTGGTGACACAATTTAGTGACGCTTCACCGTGATTCTGACGCAGGTAAATGACACATCACCCTGATTATCGCCCAGGTAGGTGACACATCCGCCTCATTTTAGTGACACAGCTGTGACGCATCACCGTGATTTTGAAGCAGGTAAATGACACATCACCCTGATTAACGCCCAGGTAGGTGACACATCCGCCTCATTTTAGTGACACATGTTGTGACGCATCACCGTGATTTTGAAGCAGGTAAATGACACATCACCCTGATTATCACTCAGGTAGGTGACACAACCACCTCGCAATAGTCGCGTCATTTTAGTGACACAATGTAGTGGCGCGTCACCGTGATTCTGACGCAGGTAAATGAGACGTCACGCTGACTGTGACGCAGGACTGCACGTGTCGCTGGCTGTGTTTCAGGGGGCAGGCGAGGGATGGTCAAGCGGTCCAGTCGGTCGTTCGGTTCCTTCTACCGGTTGATGCAGCGACACTCGCGCTACCTGGACGAGCAAGCGTTCATGGAGAAGATGTTCCGCCTCTTCGATATGAACTGTGAGACCTGGTTACACCACTTATGTACCTTTAACTTACCTATCTGATTACACCGCTTACGTACCTTTAACGTGCGTACATGGTTACATCCCTTATGCACCTTTAACTTACGTACCTGATTACACCACTTACGTACCTTTAACTTACGTACCTGGTTACATCACTTATGTACCTTTAACTTACGTACCTGATTACAGCACTTACGTACCTTTGGATACATCACTTATGTACCTTTAACTTACGTACCTGATTACACCACTTACGTACCTTTAACTTACCTACCTGATTACACCACTTACGTACCTTTAACGTACGTACATGGTTACACCATTTATGCACCTTTAACCCACGTACCTGATTACGCCACTTACGTACCTTTAACTTACATACACCACTTACGTACCTTTGATTTACCAACCTAATTACACCACTTACGTACCTTTAACTTACCTACCTAATTACACCAATTACATACCTTTAACGTACCTATCTGATTACACCACTTACGTACCTTTAACGTACGTACCTGATTACACCACTTACGTACCTTTAACGTACCTACCTGATTACACCACTTACGTACCTTGAACGTTCCTAACTGATTACACCACTTACGAACCTTGAACGTACCTACCTGATTACACGTCGCCCTACCTGATTACACTACTTACGTACCTTTAACTTACCTACCTGATTACACCACTTATGTACCTTTAACCTACCTACATAATGACACTTATGTACCTTTTACGTACGTACCTGATTACACCACTTGTACACCTTTAACTTACCTGCGTGATTGCACCACTTATGTACCTTTAACTTACGTACCTGAGTACACCACTTACGTATATTATATAATATACACAATACATATATAAAAAACGTATATTATATAATATACACAATACATATTTAAAAACAGTAACTGCTCACCAACTGGCCAGCGGAAAGCTGACCGCAGCTACCTTTTCCTGTCAGAAAACGTCTGAAATGCTCAATAGAATAGACATGCAGGAGCACTTTTCAAAGAGGTTTCGCGTGTTCGATTGCCCTGATATAACCGTAAAGGTTGACTGGGCGTAATACACCAAGTTACTTACTTACTTACTAACTCGCGTGTTCGTTATGAACAGCAAGACTTGCAGTAGCCACCTGACCTATTTCTCTATTCCTGTTCCTGTAAAGCATATTGGGTAGGTACGTTTTTCTTCGGTGATCCACTTCGTGTTTTCCCCTCCATTTAAAGCTGTTTTTTTCTTTTCTTTTTCTTTTGTTGTACTGCTTTCATTGAGTTTGATTGATCTGGTCATCTTCTTCTCCGTTGTCTCTCTCTCTCTCTCTCTCTCTCTCTCTCTCTCTCTCTCTCTCTCTCGTGCGTGTGCGTGGGTGGGTGTGCGTGTGAGTGGGTGTTTGCTTGTGCATGTGGGTCAGTGAATGTGTGTTGTGTGTGTGTGTGTGTGGGTGGGTGTGCGTGTGAGTTGGTGTTTGCTTGTGCATGTGTGTGTGGGTGGGTGGGTGGGTGTGCGTGTGAGTGGGTGTTTGCTTGTGCATGTGTGTATGTGTGGGTGTGTGTGTGTGTGTGAGTGGGTGTTTGCTTGTGCATGTGTGTGTGTGTGTGTGTGTGTGTGTGTGTGTGTGTGTGTGTGTGTGTGTGCATGTGCGCGCGCGCGCGCGTTTACGCGCAGGCGCATGTTTGAGTCAAACCTACAATGCGGACCCGACTTGCTCTCTTTCCAGCGGACAACTTGATAGAACGGGACGAGTTCCGGGCAATCATGCAACTACTAGGCCTCATCAGCCACTCCTACTGAACCCGCCATTGGCTGCACGCAGTCATGTGACCTACTGACGTCATTCCTTCACGTGGTGGTGGCGGGAGATTGGCAGCACCGAGAAAGGACACCGCGTCGTTCAGTGTCGGCCTCAGTGACAACCTGCAACACGGTCACCCCGTACTGCCTTCAAACCCACGGACTCGGCGTGCGTGTTCAAGACGCACGCTCGGCTTCAGGCTCGCCGCGGGGTTTGATGGGAAAGACAACACGGGATAGACGTGACCATCGCACTCAGCAAAAAGAGATAACACAAAATAAAATAGAAACAAACTAGAACAGAGAAGCCATTTTCGGCCTGGCTTTGGACAGCCGTCTAACCGTCTTCTTCGGTGCTTTGGCACAGACTGCGAGGAAGCTAGTGAAGGCTCGTTATGTGAGGACTACGGTGACTCGCACCGAGATGGGGGTGGGGTTGGGTGTGGGGGGAGGGAGTGGGAGGTTGGGGGCCGGGGGGGGGGGGGGCAGGGGGAGAACGCCATGAGACTCATATTTCAACGACAGAGGATCTGAAGCAGACGCCAACAGGACGTGCCGTACAACACCAACACCACGCCGACTTCGCAGCAACGGATCCGTAACAACTGTAAGCACGAGTAGGATAATGAAACGGATGCCAGTTAAAAGGCAACTCCACGAAACCTCATGGCGTGAGCTATGCTGAGGGAAAACAAAGCGTTGACTCTGGTCTTCGGTGGTGACTGGTCACTGACCTCCTGCCTCAACTCTAGCCACTGGGTTCAAAGACCTCCTCTACACCTCTGTTTCCGAGTCAGCTGAAAACTTGCGAAGGAAACTGAAAATGGCCGAAGCAAGTGGCTTCCTTTGTAACGTGGAAGGCCCTGCTGGCAGAACGCTTAGTATGTCCCCCTCCCAGATATTGGTGCCATTAGTGAACACGCAAAGAGCTAGAATAATAATTTTAAAAAAATGAAATAAAAGAGAACGGTCGGTACAAGTCAGACAGCTACTGATGATGATTAGGAGTTGGGTGGACGTTGGCGAAGCTACCCAGAGTGTGCGGCGATAACATAAATGTATGCACTGTGAGATACATGCTTTACCAAACATGCTTACCGAAAGCACACATGCAGGGGAAACAAAAACAATAACAACAAAAACCAGTGTAATTTTAATGACACGACAGGACATGGCAGGACCCACAAAACTCCCTTTCCGAGCCTACAGAAAGTGATACGAGTTACGCTGACACCACAAAGCGTCATCTCCGAGCCTACATCGAAAAGTGAACCGAGTTACGCTGACACAACAAAGCGTCATCTCCGAGCCTACAGAAAGTGAAACGAGTTAACGCTGACACCACAAAGCGTCATCTCCGAGCCTACGGAAAGTGAAACGAGTTGTGCTGACACCACAAAGCGTCATCTCCGAGCCTACATCGAAAAGTGAAACGAGATACGCTGACACCACAAAGCGTCATCTCCGAGCCTACATCGAAAAGTGAAACGAATTATGCTGACACCACAAAGCACCCTGTTTGAGCCTAAAGAGAGTGAAACGAATAATGCTGACAGCACCAGCGTGGGACCAGCGTATAATCCTGTGTCAAAAGACAGCAGCACAGCATGATGTTGATACAGCTGTGGCCACGGGACACTGTCAAACAAAGGTGTTGCTGGCTGCTCGCAACGCGTGAGACACGTGCGACTGTAGCTGGCGATGACACGTATCAGACACGGGCGTTGCTTGTTGTTCGCGAGGGTCGAGACACGTGCCACTGTGGCTAGATGACAAACGTGAAACGCGGGTGTTGCTGTTGATAACGACGCGTGAGACACGATCGAGAGACTGTTGCTGGCAACGACAAAACGTGAAACACGGGCGTGGCATGATGTTGATCATAACGCGTGAGACACGTGCAACTGCTGCTGAAACACAATCGTGAAACGCTTGTGTCACATTTTGAACACTACTCGCCAAACAAGTGCAAATGTTGGCTCTGCTAAAAATGAACGTGAAACACAGATGCTGCCTTGATTCACTGCAAACAATAACACCTTCTCTGCGACTACTCGCCGAACACGACACAGGATTGTTGGTGTTCGTCATGGAAGCAGAAGCCGTTACTTTGCCGTTACTCGAAGAGTACAGAGATCTGATGTTGCTGTGCATCTGAGTCAACCAAGCACAGAGGGTGGTATTACTCTCGCCACACAGCACGGAGACATTATCAATAGCGAAACAAATGTTGCTGTTCATGTGAGAAGACACGCGTGCTCCTGTTATTGAAGGAACACGAGGCGCATATGGTCTTGTTACTCAAGAAACGGCAGACACAGATGCTACCAGTACACGCTGAACTCCAGACACACAGATGTTGTTGTTACCGCAGACACAGATGCTACCATTACACGCTGAACGCCAGACACACAGATGTTGTTACTGAAAGAACGCGAGACACAGTGTTTGCTGTTACTCGAACTTAACACACAGATGTTGCCGTCGCTGAAGTAACGACAGACACATAATTATGTTGTTGTTACTCAAGGACAGGCAGACAGAAATGTTGGTGTTACTCAAAGAACGCAACACGAAGATGGTGCTGTTATTCAAGGAACGCAAGATAGACATATTGTTCAAGGAACGCGAGACACCAATGTTGTCTCAAGGACCGCTACAGACAGATGTCGTTGTTAGCCAAGAAACATGGGACATGGACACTGGTGTTAACGAGGGAACATGAGACATGGACATGGACATTGGGATCATCGGACATGGACATTGGTGTTAACGAAGGAACAATGGGACATGGACATTGGTGTTAACGAGGGAACATGGGACATGGACATTGGTGTTAACGAAGGAACAATGGGACATGGACATTGGTGTTAACGAGGGAACATGGGACATGGACATTGGTGTTAACGAAGGAACAATGGGACATTGACATTGGTGTTAACGAGGGAACATGTGGTATTGACATTGGTGTTAACGAGGGAACATGGGACATGGATATTGGTGTTAACGAAGGAACAATGGGACATTGACATTGGTGTTAACGAGGGAACATGGGGTATGGACATTGGTGTTAACGAGGGAACATGGAATATGGACGCTGGTGTTAACGAGGGAACATGGGACATGGACATTGGTGTTAACGAGGGAACATGGACATTGGTGTTAATTTCTGTTAACGAAGGAACATGGGACATGGACATTGCTGTTACCAAAGGAACACGGGACATGGGACATGGACATTGGTGTTATTCAAGGAACACGTGGAATAGACATCGGTGTTACCCAAGGGACATGGGACATAGACATCGGTGTTACCCAAGGGACGTGGGACATGGACATCGGTGTTACCAAAGCGACATGGGACATGGACATCGGTGTTACCAAAGCGACATGGGACACGGACATTGATGTTACCAAAGGAACACGGGGAATAGACATTGGTCAAACTCCAAGCACTGGTTTACAGCATCCTTCCTCCAACCATTGCCATAATTAATTACCCCATACGTCTTGAAAAACGGACTGTCTTTCGTTGGTGCTCAAATGGCAGTAGGTTTTTAACAGACAACTCAGATTTTATCAGGCGTTTCTTTTATTACCGCCCACGTTGCTTTCGCCAGCACAAAGCAAAGCAAAATCGCTTGAATCGAGACAGAACTCGTTTTTTTTTTTTCACGCGCGGCGGACGCGCCTCATATTTACGTGCGTGCTTGGACGCTATGCTGCATCGAGTCTTGTGCAAGCACTGGTTTACGACATCCTTCCTTCAATCACTGCCCTATTTAGTTCGCCATAGGGTCCAGAAAACTTTCAGCTAACGAGCAGTTTTTTGTTGGTGCTCAAACAGTAGCAAGTTTGTAACAAACAACTCAAATTATATCAGACGTTTGTTTTATAACCGACCATGTCGCTTACGCCAGCTCAAATAAAACCAAAATCTTTTGAATCGAGACAGAACTCATTTTTTTTTTACCCGGGATGAATGCGCCTCATGTTTACGTGCGTGCTTGGGCACTAGGTTGCTTCTACAGTCTTATCAGTACCCAAACCTTTCGGAGGGCGCTGACCGCGTCGTTGGACAGCTGCGCGGAGATAAAGAGTGCCCCTTCAGTGGCGTAACTAACTCTGGCAGAGTTTGGAGGAAGGTGCCGGAAAGCGATACTCGGAGTGTGACCTTTCGGAGGGCGCTGACAGCGTCAGTGGACAGCAGCGCGGAGGTAAAGAGAGCCCCGGCCTTCGGTGGCGTAACTAGTTCTGGCAGGGTTTGGGGAAAGGTGCCGGAAAGCGATGTTCGGAGTGTGAACGATGGTTAACATCCCAAGGAACACAAGCGAGAGGTACGCTGCAAGAACGAAGTAACTGCTGGCTGTGGTGATTTGGGAGCAAGGGAGGGACAGGCCTGTTGCTGGTCGCTGCACGTTCACGGAACGATAAACGAAACGCCTCTTTCACAACGCGGCAGATAGATGTTATACACTTACGTATGTTATAGATGTTATACATTTACGGACGCAGACGTCGACGGCAACAAGCCGAGAATATAATTTAATTAGCACTATCAGATTCCTTCTTTCTTTTCTTCTTCTTCTTCGTCTTTTTATTTTCTCCACCACCACCACCACCGCCACCACCCCCTCTCCCGCGGCAATGATGCGGAAGGGTGGAGTGGAGGGTGGGGTGCTAAAACAAAGCGAACTGTTGCTAATAGCAAGATTTTGGTTTGTTTTTGTTTTTAAACAGTAACAATATACTTTATTCATCCCAGAGGGAAATGAAAGCTTTTGGCTGAGGGAAGGAGGGCAGGAGGGGGAGGGGCTAAGACAAAATTATCTGTTGCTAATGGCGTGGACTGTTTTGGTAGGGGGGGGGGGGGGGGGAGGGGCGTGGGGCAGAGACGAAGTGAACTTTTGCAGGTAGTGTGAGGCTGCTTTGTGCCGACTGCCCCATCCGATAAACAACCAGCACTTTATCGATACCTACCACTGAGGTACCGCCAACATGTCTTTATGGTTTTGGGTAAGATTTAAAAAAAAAAACTGTTATTTCTTTCTAAACAGGAAGAATTTGGCCGTACGCAAATGCTAAGAAGTTAAAAACTATCTCCCATCACAAATCTGAAACAAGAATGACTGCTAGCGTTCTAAACCAAGATCCAAACACACAAAAGGTTTAAAAGAACGCTATCTTTTAGGAAAAAACACAACCTGCAAATATTCGGGGTGATTCTCTTTATCAAGCTACAAAACGACACTTAAACAACAGTTAAACGGTGAAAAACGATGAAAAATGAGATGGAAAGCTAAACCCCTCATCTGTTTTGGGTAGAGCTATGTTGTTTTCCTGTCCAGTGCTTGCAAGAAATATAGCTCAACCAAAATCAGATAAGTGGTTTAGCTCTCCATCTCATTTTTCATCGTTTTTCACCGTTTAACTCTTGTTTAAGTGTCGTTTTGTAGCGTGATAAAGGGGATTACCCCGAATATCTGCAGGTTGTGTTTTGTCCTAATAAATAGCGTTCTTTTGAACCTTTTGTGTGTTTGGATGTCATCTCCCATCAACCCCCAGTGATCCTTCTGTGTTGTTGTTGTTGTTGTTAACTGTCACTATAATAGCAACGTAAAATGGAAACAATAACAGCAACAATAAAACAATGTCACGTTTTCTGTATCTGCAATATTGCACGAATCTGCAGCTATTTATGAATCAACACATAATAAAGTGTTCATTTTGTAATCGCATCAACCTGCGAGGAATCAGTCGCCGAATTCGGCTTTTGGAACAACCCATGCACTTATCGTAGATCACGTCAACCGGTTTAGCATAGAGGTAAGACGTTAGGCTGGTTAGCAGAAGGGCCTCGGCTCGATACCGCTTCGGCTCTCCTTTCTCTTCAGAAAGCTTGTGATTTGTGGACACTGTCTCGTGACTTTGTCCTTCACAATCAATGAAACATTAAATGGCTCTCATCGCTGCCCATCTTAATGCAGGAGTCATTCTGGTGGTGAAAGTGTAGAGATAGGGTAAGTATATCATCTCCTTCTTCCCTCACATCCATACCTCCCCCCCCCCCCCCCTTCTCATCGTCCCTAATAAGCCTTATGGTTTCTGTGGACTTCAAGCACCATGTTTACTTACTTCTTGGGGCACACCGGTCATCACACGCCCGACAAGAATCTTACGCAGATCAACAGGAACGTTCAAATTTGCTGTTCGTGTTCAAACACTCGCTAGGTGGCAAGTGGAGACTGGTAGCCGGATTCTCACCGACACAGCTGGGGAATTCTAAAAACCGTGTTTGAGTCCCTGAATCTGACTGAACTTCGTTAAGCCTTGTCTCGTCTCAATTCGTTGCACGTTCGCCTTCAACGCGAACTGTCCGCTATGTGTTCACGAAAACATCACGTACTTGAGAACGGTGTCCACATGTAGCCCAGTTCAGTTCAGGATGGTACCTATGCGCTCGGAAAACCCCTCATGCGCTCCACCCCATCTTTCAGAAATGTCCCCTACGTTGCCTTAGAAACAGTTCCAGTGTTAGGCTTTCAAGGAAGATCGTCTAGCGCTTCCTTTGTCTACACCTCTCTCCATAAGCGATCGATAGTGAGATGTCCTTGGCTTTGCGCCCGCAGGTAGTGTCTCAAGCTCCTCAACACTTCAGATCTTCCGAGCCGCAAACCAATTTTGGTGGTTTCTTTGCCTCTGTCTATCTACTCTGTATGTTTTCCCTCACTCCGGCATGTCCAAGGCAGTACATCCACAGGAATTTGCAAAGGTGGACGTCGACACATGTCAGTCTGGGCTTCCCATTCCACTTTTTTTTTTAGCAGTCTCATTGAATCTGTGAGGAAGATGGCATGTGTGGTCTCACTGTCGCCTCTTGAGGCAATCCAGCGGGGGACTGCAGGTTTTGTCCGGCATGGTCCGAGATCTGTGACGTTTATGACGGGCAGATTGGTCGGTTGCGTGACCACATTTACACACTTGACCCACTAGATCAGCAGGCGACGATTTGCCTTTAGTTTTGACTAGGGTCTTGGCTAGTTTTGTCTGGGATATTATGTCATTACCTGAGGTGTGCGAAGGGACCGTTCGTTTCTTCTGAATTCTTTGGATCTCCTCTGCGGATATGTAGGTAACACGTAAACGGTTAGTTACCTGCGTTCGTAATACCGATGCGAACTTGCACTCACAAAACCTATGCGAATTTAAAGCGTGGAAACTTCCTCGTTTGTTCCCCCCACATGATATTCAGTCTTTCTCGGTAACTTGCATTCACTAAACCGATGCGAAGCGTGAACAAATTCCCATTCGTTCACCATATAACATTCAGGCTCGCTCAGGTATATACCGCTAGCGTTCTAAAACAAGATCCAAACACATAAAAGGTTCAACGGAACGTTATTTATTAGAACAAAAACACAATCTGCGAATTTTCGGGGTAATCCCTTTTGTCAAGCTATAAAACGACACTTAAACAACAGTTAAACGGCGACAAACGATGAAAAATTAGATGAGAAGCGAAATAACTTATCTTTTTTGGTTGAGCTATGTTGTTTTCCTGTCCAGTGCTTCGAAGAATCAAGCACTGGACAGGAAAGCAAGATAGCTCACCCAAGAAAGATAAGTTATTTCGCTTCTCATCTCATTAAATGTTTCCATCGTTTGTCACCGTTTAACTGTTGTTTAAGCGCCGTTTTGTAGTTTGACAAAGGGGATTAAGCCGAACATTTGCAGATTGTGTTTTCGTCCTAATAGGTACCGTTCAGTTTAACCTTTCATGTGCTTCAGTCAGCCAAGGCCAACCATAGCAGTGCACAGGCATCGACACACGGCACGTGAACACGTCCTGAATAACCTGGGGATTCCTGTCAGTTTTCAGTCTTTCAAACAAACAAACAAACAAACGAAACCTTTTTCTCTACGCTGCCTGCAGGTTACGTTGTTCTGTAGGGTTGGTCTGAACGTATCGCTCTGGGTGACGTTTCGCACAGTGTCACGTCGCACACGGTGTGATGCATGGCAATTTGTGACGTACGGCAAAAGGTGACGTCTTTCACGGTGCCGCAAGGTGTGGCACGGTATGACTTAAAAGTCGATATGACGTCTCGCATGGGGTGACGCTCGCTCGGTGTGACGTATCGCACGGTTTGATACCCTGTGACGAACACCGCCTCTGACAGAAAACCAGGAAGTGTTTGGTGTGCAATGTTTGTTTCTTACCTTGGCTGTCAGATATAGTTTTAATCGGAAGGTAAACATCTATATGTATTTATTTGCCTGCTTGTCAGCGCGCGTGCGTCCGTGTGTGTGTGTGTGTGTGTGTGTGTTGTGTGTGTGTGTGTGTGTGTGTGTGTGTGATGATAATGATGATGATGATGATTTCCTCTCGATTAAAAGATTGTTTCCCGAGGTAAATTCGTTTTTGTTGTGCTATTTCTTTTGTTTTTGTTTTTTGTTTGTTTCTTTTTTGTTTTTGCTTTTGTCATTTTCTTTTCTTTTTGTCTTGTTTTTCTCTCTCCTTGAGTATTAAACCGGCCCTCTAAGCAGCTCAGCAAATAACTAATTGATCTTTTACACTTGGCTGTGAAAGTGAATAGTCTTCATCAAATAATTATGGTCCAGCCAAACTGGAAATTTCCCGATAACGTCACTTCTGTGACTCCTTAGCCAGCCGCTGCTCGCGACGGTGCCAGTACTGGGACTTAGCCGTCTCGTGTCCCCCAGTTTTTGATTATGTTATGTGAACACTGTGAACGCCTCATTGCGGGATGAGCTCTAATCGCTTTGCATGCACAATGGCAACTGTGTAGTATCACTGGCGGCAGCTGCCATAAGTATCATTTTTGTCGCGACAAACGTACTTTTCTCGCGACAAAAGACGTGTTTTGTCGTGGCAAACACGTATTTTGTTTGTCGTGGCAAACATGTATTTTGTTTGTGGCGACAAAAATGATACTTGTGGCAGCTCCCGCCAATGATAGTATAGCGCTGTTCTCTGCTTCGGAGCAGACCCATTGCACTCTAGTGGTATGCGAATCTGAAAGAGTGACAGCAGCTTTACACAGCGCGCTTTTGAATACCCACCGAAGTGGTGTACTTACAGTGTTGTTTAGTTGTTACATGGCTGGTGCCACGTGAAACTGCTGCCGTCTTGGCACACGTTCTGTGTACGCGACCTTTCAAACAAGAGCCTGGCGCTCTACCACTGAGCTATTTATCCTCAGTTCGGCGGTAACCAGGTCTGAATGAATTTGTCCCTGTGCTATTTTAAACGCCTCCTACACGGGCTAGGTACAGGTGCAATCTCTCGAGTGTTTTGTACTCCGTTAAGGGTTACCAGTGCTGTTACTTCAATTTCGTCTAATTTACAAACCCTTTCATTCAGTGTCTCTCCTCCCCCCCCCCCCCCCCACCCTCACCCCTCCTCATAGCAAAAGGACCACAATGATTTTTTAACTGAAAATAATTAACATTGCAGACAAACTTACTAAGTCTTCATAAACAGTATTCGAAAACAGGGCGGCCCCACTCACTTACAAAGCCCCATGCACTAGGTGAGCAGTTAAGTGTGATACACGCTTTTTACTACAGCGGTCCAGGTGAAATTGGGCGACGTGTGTGTGTGTGTGTGTGTGTGTGTGTGTGTGTGGGGGGGGGGGGGTGCCGGAGGGAGGGAGGGAGGACGTTACATACTTCCCTGCTCTGGTGACTTTGTGGGCCATGCTGTCTTGTGAAGGGATTTGTTTTGCTCTGTTTTCAAGTAGCGTTTATGAAGATCTCGCGTATACATGGTTAATGATTTCATTTCGAAAATCGTGGTGGTCGGATTATCGATTGGAGAGAGAGAGAGGGGTGGGGGGAGAGGGAGAGAGAGGGGAAGAGAGGGGGAGGGAGATAGGGAGAGAGAGAGAGAGAGAGAGAAGAGAGAGAGAGAGAGAGAGAGAGAGAGAGAACTCGAACACTTTATTTTACAAGGATTGTAGTTTAGGTTCAGTCAAAAACATGTCTAACAACTAGTTCTTGCTAAGCTACTGATAAATAGATATCAAATTACAGGCATTTCTTATATACATAATATAGGCATGAATAAGTGAGTGAAACGTTATACATGAGAATTTCCACACAAAACATAGCGTGCTCACAGCTCACAGAGAGAGAGAGAGAGAGAGAGAGAGAGAGAGAGAGAGAGAGAGAGAGAGAGAGAGAGAGAGAGAGAGAGAGAGAATACGAATACGTTCATGTACGTAGACGCTACCGTTCCACGGTTTACGTGGATTCTTTTTCTGAATGACGCTGTTACGGGAATCAAAACTATAATTATTGTGAGGACATACATGTCGGTTTGGAGAAGGAAGAGGATTAGTAAGAGTAGTGGTACGTAGCACTACTTGCAGCTTCGTGTTTACTATCGTTGTCTTGATCGTCATCATGCAACCAGCGTTACAGTGAACACTGCTCACGTTACGTCGCGACTTACAGGGCAGGTCACGCATCCCATAAACACTGTGTGTATATCATTAGCAAAGCTTGCGTGCCGTTCTTGAACCTTTTTTTTTCTTTTTCTCCTCTGCTCGACAGTGGGAGGGTGGAAGGGGTAGAAGCCGTAAGCGAGAGAGTTTACCGAGACCGCTGAAAAAGGGGTAGGCGTGGGAGAGAGAGAGAGAGAGAGAGAGAGAGAGAGAGAGAGAGAGAGAGAGAGAGAGAGAGAGAGAGAGAGAGAGAGATTCATGGACTTTAACATCAGAGAGAGAGAGAGATAGAGAGAGAGATTTTAACATTAGAGAGAGAGAGAGAAATTTTATCATCAGAGAGAGCGAGCGAGCGAGCGAACGAGAGAGAGAGAGAGAGAGAGAGAGAGAGAGAGAGAGAGAGAGAGAGAGAGAGAGAGAGAGAGAGAGAGAGAGAGAGAGAGAGAGAGAGAGAGAACAGCTAGGATGCTGGCGATAAGAACCGATGGGGTGATGGGGAGGGGTTGAGGTTATCGCACAGAAGAGATCAGACCGTTCGCCCAGACCCCAGCTCTTGCCGCGCTGGGATTCCACACCATTCTCATCAATGGATTCATAACCCATCTTTCCACAGGCAACTTTCCATCACGTTTACAAAGAGCGGTGCCTGGGATTGCTTTTTTCCTTTTCCTTTGGTCTTCGAGCGTTGAGTATCACTGAGCTATGCTGTTGCCACTGTGTCTACGTCTACTGGGCTATTATCGTAACACTTAGAGTTTCTGACAGCAGACAGAGATTTGAATGTGTAGGCTAAATGTTCAGTGTGTGGAGCTTTCAAAATTGCGAGGTGCTTCATGGCTGTCTGAGGGAGACCTTTCTACTCACTCGCAAAAACTCAGCGTACGGTTCATCTCCGAACTGTAAGGGCAAGAAGAAGAAGAAGAAAGAGGAGGAGGAGGAGGAGGAGGAGAGAAGAAGAAGAAGAAGAAGAAGAAGAAGAAGAAGAAGAAGGAGAGAGGTAGAGGAGGAGTACCTATAGTATTACAAATACTACCGCAGCCGTAGATCGCTGGAACAGATCCAAGCTTCTGCACGAACGCTTGAAGAAAAGTAGGATCCTCTTCTTTTTTCTGTCTTTTTTAAGATACAGGGCAATTTTTGCATTATGACTCCCCTCCCCCACCCCCTCCTCACCCCACCCCCACATCCCTACAAAAATACAGCGTATGCGTTCAGAGCTCTTAAAAGTTTTAAAGCGATTCTTTGAAACAGGTTGTGCAAAGTGAAGAGCCTGGAGGGAGCCGGGACGGTTTTGACGAGGGCGCGGTACCAAGGCAGAAGGAGTAACGCGTCTCATTTTGAAGAAGTTCCAATAGTTCCATAATTACCTTCGCCTCATCCCGGACTGTGGGCAGAAACCGTTTGCAGACGGCCCGTTCACTGTGCATCTTTCAAAGGGGTATATTCAGCCTTGAAGGAAACTTCAACCGTTGTGAGAGAAACCGCTGTTGCACAACTGGAACATTAAAACGAGGAAACGTAAAGATCGCTTGGGTTTTGTAGCTTCGCCTGGCTCAATGGCGGTGTGCAGGACCATTTTGCTTACGTCCACAGAAGCCAGGTGGCTTAGTAGGGACGGGGACAGGGGTGGGGGGAGGGGGGGGGGGAGGGGACGAAAGAGTGAAGGCTCGACCGCGGATACCGCCCAAAAAGACCGGAGAGACCGTTGACCGCCGCCAGAAGAATGGAAGTGTTAAGGCGGTGTCCCCTCGCCATTGCCCAGTGACTAGTGCACCGCGCAATTGCTGTTTCAACTGCCGTGCTTGGGCAGAGTCACAAAGACAATGTCCGTCGTACTGCTGTTGAGGAACAACTCGAAACGAAAGAAGTCCAGCTTTCGCAGCCCAGCTCCACCTCCCTACTCATGATCTCTTCTGGGCTAACTTAAAGGTCCAGCTCCACCTCGCTCCTCTAGATCTCTTGATCTTTGATCTCGCCTGGAACCTTGCGGTGTGCCGGCACAACAGCGCCTGCTTGTAGTCGGCGGTGGCCGGCTTAATTGTTTGAAGCCCTTCGGCGCTTTGGTTTCATTTGGAAGTGGAGAATAGTCGGTAGGTCCTAGTGAACGGAAATTCTTGAGCAAATCAACACAAACATATCCGTGAAGAGATCCCTTTGTTAATATTTTGTTCTGCTTTTCGAAGTCTGGATCATAGTGTCCGCCGCTACGCATTAGCCGGACTTCAGTGGGCGGAAGGAACATTGTCTCCCCTGGCGACACGTGACTTAATTAATATCATATGACGTCATTGACGAAGCGTTTCCCATCATCCTGTAAGACATCACAAGACGTCCTGCTCTAATTCTAATTTCTCGTGTATGCTCTAGAGAAACAAAGTTGAAACGAATGAACGATTCTGTTTGGCTCACTCTCCAAATGAACGATTCTGTTTGGCTCGCTCTCCAACTGAGTGATTCTGTTTCTGTTTGGCTCACTCTCCAAATGAACGATTCTGTTTCTGTTTGGCTCACTCTTCAAATGAACGATTCTGTTTCTGTTTGGCTCACTCTCCAAATGAACGATTCTCTTTCTGTTTGGCTCACTCTCCAAATGAACGATTCTGTTTCTGTTTGGCTCACTCTCCAAATGAACGATTCTGTTTCTGTTCGGCTCACACTAAAATGAACGATTCTGTTTCTGTTTGGCTCACTCTCCAAATGAACGATTCTGTTTCTGTTTGGCTCACTCTCCAAATGAACGATTCTCTTTCTGTTTGGCTCACTCTCCAAATGAACGATTCTCTTTCTGTTTGGCTCACTCTACAAATGAACGATTCTGTTTCTGTTTGGCTCACTCTCCAAATGAACGATTATGTTTCTGTTCGGCTCACACCAAAATGAACGATTCTGTTTCTGTTTGGCTCACTCTCCAAATGAACGATTCTGTTTCTGTTTGGCTCGCTCTCCAAATGAACGATTCTGTTTCTGTTTGGCTCGCTCTCCAAATGAACGATTCTGTTTCTGTTTGGCTCGCTCTCCAAATGAACGATTCTGTTTCTGTTTGGCTCACTCTCCAAATGAACGATTCTGTTTCTGTTTGGCTCACTCTCCAAATGAACGATTCTGTTTCTGTTCGGCTCACTCTAAAATGAACGATTCTGTTTCTGTTTGGCTCACTCTCCAAATGAACGATTCTTTCTTTGGGTAGTTCTGTTTGGCTCGCTCTCCAAATGAACGATTCTGTTTCTGTTTGGCTTGCTCTCCAAATGAACGATTCTGTTTCTGTTTGGCTCGCTCTCCAAATGAGTGATTCTGTTTGACTCGCTCTCCAAATGAACGATTCTGTTTCTGTTTGGGTCGCTCTCCAAATGAACAATTCTGTTTCTGTTTGGCTCGCTCTCCAAATGAGTGATTCTGTTTGACTCACTCTCCAAATGAAAGATTCTGTTTCTGTTTGACTCGCTCTCCAAATGAACGATTCTGTTTTTGTTTGGCTCGCTCTCCAAATGAGTGATTCTGTTTGACTCACTCTGTTTGCGTGCCTGCTCTTTGGGGGAGTTGCATCAGCAATATGATTTTTTCTTTGCCTGGAAAAGGTTAACTGTAAAATGAGAAAGATAACTAACTGCGAGCTCACGGTCTTTTCCATGGGAGGTTTTGAAAGAATGTTTATTTGCGCTCAAAATACGTAACAGAAGTACAGCAACAAAGACCCGAGACGCCTACGGTAACTCTCCTGGCATGCGTGTAAATACAAGGTACATAAACTCCACCAGAGGTACATCCTCTACCATACCATTCATGTAGGTAGCGTACATGAGCATACATTTGAGGATGTACCTCTGGTGGAGTTTGTGTGCTTAGTATTTACACGCATGCAGGTGAGAGTTACCGTAGGCAACTCAGGTCTTTGTTGTTGTACTTGTGTGACGTTTTTCGAGCGCTAATTAACTCCCTTGTGTGTTGAATCTGCACGAATGCTCTGGGCCTCGTTCTGTTTCAGATATTTCAATGTTATTTGCATCAAAATAACTCGGAATTCGACGGTGCTCCGATGCACCTAAAGACCGACCCTTTCTGGTGATTCGCAGACAGGAGATTCATGGGGCGTGATGCTTTGTGTTTGCTCGTTATTTAAATACCTGTCTTATCAGCCTCTGTCTCCGATTAATTAGTAGCTAGGTTGACGGGTAATTCTGTACATAATCGAATAACACCCCCACGTTACCATCGAATTGAATCGGATGGACATTGTTATTCAGTGTGGTAGGTCGATGGTGTGTGCGTGCGTGCGTGCGTGCGTGCGTGCGTGCGTGCGTGCGTGTGTGCGTGTGTGTGTGTGTGTGTGTGTGTGTGTGTGTGTGTGTGTGTGTGTGTGTGTGTGTGTGTGTGTGTGTGTGTGTGCAGAGATGTGAGAATGCGGAGACAGTTTGGTGCATGCAGACACAGAGAGAGACAGAGAGATGGAGGCTATCCCAAACTAAAGAAATAAACGCTATGTTGTTCTTCATCACACACACACACACACACACGCACGCACGCACGCACGCACGCACGCACGCACGCACGCACGCACGCACGCACGCACGCACACACACACACACACACACACACACACACACACACACACGAATCTTACTATAATATCTCTGCAGTTTATGTGTATAGTATATAATAATCAGTGTAACCATTATGTCACCATTGCTGTTTTGTTGTTGCATTTTATGATGAATTGTTGGTTTAAATACAAACTTTGTTATTATGTAACTGCTTCTCTGGAAGCAAATGTCAATGAGCAAAGCAACGGAGGGCCATATGTTGTTGCTGTTCTTTTGTGATTCTGAGTATTCATTGTATTGTTTTAGAGTCTTTCCAAGAAAATGTATGTTTTCGTCAGTGCAGTATGATTTGTATTAGTGCTTGTGGTTGTTTTTGCTTTTGTTGCTGTTATTTTGTTTTTGGTTTGGGGCCTTTGTGTGTGTGTGTGTGTGTGTGTGTGTGTGTGTGTGTGTGTGTGCGTGCGTGCGTGCGTGCGTGCGTGCGTGCGTGCGTGCGTGCGTGCGTGCGTGCGTGCGTGCGTGCGTGCGTGCGTGCGTGCGTGCGTGCGTGCGTGCGTGCGTGCGTGCGTGCGTGCGTGAGTGTGTGCGTGCGTGCGTGAGCGTGTGTGTGTATGCTTTTCTTGATTTTTGTTGTTTTGGTTGTTGTTTTCTTGTTGTGAACCTTTTTGTTTGTTGCTTTTTGTTTGTTTTTTGTATTGGTTTGGTTTTGCCTAAATAATAATAATAATAAACTGCTCGAGTTTTGTGTGGGAGTTCACTTAGGCTATAGTTAATTTTCTTGGTATAAATATCCTTTCTACAGCGAACACAGAAGGAATTGCCATCAATATAATCAGATGACCAATCGGAATCTCTTTTACCTTGCCAAACCTGTGCTGGGATTGTCCTGTGCAGTTCACCGCACGTTGAAATCCAAGAACAACCGTTCTAATCTCTGTCTTCGCGTTGAACTTCCTTTCTGAACTTATACGAATTCCTTTTGACTGGTTTTTGTTGATCCTCTGTTGCTAATGCTATTCGTGCTATTATAGTATTTAACATTTTGAAAACCAGAGACGTTTTTTCCTTAACTTTCCAGTCAATAGACGATTGTTGATCGTGGTCATGGTCTGCCGTGGTTTGATCCTAGTCTTGGTTAACTTATGTTGTCAAGCCAAATCATTGAATGAACTAATTATGTTTGTATGTGGAAATTGCTTGTTTGTTTTGTTTTACTTTTTTGTTGTTTCTGTGTAAGCCCATGTATGGTTTTGTGTCGTGTTAAACTAACCCTCTCTTCTCGTTAACATTATTTTGCGCATTTTTCCTCTGTTCTGCATTATGTTTAAAGAGTCACACTAATTGTGTATGCGTGTTAATCTGTGCGCATTCTTGAGAAGAAAAAAAATTGGGCGATGTGGAACTGTAATTCCACTAAATGCTTCTTCATGAGCATAATCCTCTCTCTGTCTCTGTCTCTGTCTCTGTCTCTGTCTCTGTCTCTGGCTCTCTCTCTCTCTCTCTCTCTCTCCACCCGCCCCTCGATTTTCTCCTTGTAATAGGTTGTGAACTTAATGGTTAAAAGAACGTGATTTTTCGTCGTCAAACCTAAAAAGAACAGCAAACCTAAGATGCTTAATACTTGTGTATATTATTGGAAAATATGGATTACACCCCCCCCCCTCCACCACTACCACCACCACCACCACCACCACCACCTCCCGACCCCTTTCGCTCCGACAACCCCACTTTTGTCTTTGTTGTTGTTGTTCTTTTTGCGAGAACTGGTTTAAACAAGAATTTATTCAAAATAAAATAAAGCTACAATGAATAGTTGTGTGCTCATCAACAACCTTTCATCTTATAGGCCATGAGCTCATACAGTTGAAAAACAAAAACATATTTCGTGTATACCTAAAATAGCTGGTGCATTGCGAGAGAAAAAACAAAACAAAACAAAACAAAAAACAAAACAAAACAAAAAAACAATACAAGCGCTGCGTTTCCTTGTTGTCTGGTTGGAATTTGTGTTTACCTTGATCCTAATGAACTGTGAAATGTTGTTGTTGCTGTTGTTTCCTTTGCCCATTGCTTGGTTACTTTTATGTTACTGGCGTTATTATATGTTTGAGATTGTTGTAATGTCTTTGGCCCTGATATGACTGACATGAATGACATTGGTCGTTAAAACCGTCAGAGCTTGTGCTGTTCAAACTGTTATATTATTTTGTCATTGTTTCCGTTGACTCAGATGCCACGTTTTTATCTGGTATCCACGTAGAAGAAGTGTTGCTACTCTCAGTTTGTATAGGAAGACATGCTCACAGTATTGTGAAGGGAGAAAATGTTCGTACTATTGCAAAAAAAGACGAAATTTATGTTTAGTCTTGCGATGGCACGTTTACACAATCATAATATGAAGAAGAAGAAATGATATTAAGATTGCGAAGAAGATAAAAATGAGTAATTAATTAATCGCTTTGATACAGTTTATATATATATATATATATATATATATATATATATATATATATATATATATATATGTTCTTGAGCAGATAGGCTGCCTATCCTCTCTCTCCCTCTGACTCAGCGAACAGTTAATGACAATGCTGTGAATAATTCAAGTAATGCCAGACACCATAGCATAGCCAGGCTGTAGTACACCCTGTTACCAGACACCAGACTAGAGTACACCCTGTTACCAGACACCAGACTAGAGTACACCCTGATATCAGACAACATTAGGCAGGCAGTCTAAAGTACACCCTGTCACCAGACACCACAGTGTAACTAGACTAGACACCAATTCTGTTCTGTGATTAAGATTTGACGCTGACATAAAATTGTGCTGAGCGAGGTCGAGATGATATATATATATATATATATATATATATATATTATATATATATATATATATATATATATATATATATGAAAAACAAGGCTCTCTGTGACTCCTGGGCACCGCACCGTGCAGGAAGGATTGAGTATGGTGTCATGTAGAGAAAGTATAACAAAGTCCAAGCATGTTTTTATGAAACTTACTGATTTTGCCCTTGATATATATATATATATATATATATATATATATATATATATATATATATATATATATATATATATATATATATTATGTATGTATCTAGTTGGGATTATTTCATTAGCTTCCTTAGGGGTGAGTTGGGGCGGGGGAATGGTGGGCGGAGGGGGCGGGTGTCGTGGAAAAAAAGGGGTGGGGGTGGGGGGCAGAAGAGGGCGGGGCAGGGTGTGGTGGTGGGGGGGGGGGTGGCGGGGATGGATAATTTTTGTTTAGAGGAGTTTGATTTAAGGTTTCACTGTGAGTTCATTTAATTAGTTTTTAGTTATTAAGGCAATGTAGCCAAAAAGGCCAGCGGAGTACGAAAACAAATGATGCATTATGCTTCTCTCAGAATTCACGAAAATGAGCGCCCATTCACGGCATATTTTGTGTAACCGAATTACGAACAAAGCAAAGAAAGAAACAAAAGAAAGGAAAGAAAGCAACGGTGTTGGACGATTTTTCCCTGCAGACAATATGGGCCAAAATATGTGAAAGAAAATCACCCCTTCAAGCTCAGATATCAGTCACGAATATAGAGGTACTGCAATATATACGTTTTCTTCTTCTTCTTCTTCTTCTTCTGCTTCCTCTTCTTTTCGATCTTCAGCGTACGAGCCTTTTTGAGTTACGAAGATATTTCGCTTAAAACCTTTAAAGTCTTTGTTATAAAACCTCATTTTAAAATTGACAAACATATATACCGGCAGATTTTCTATATATATATATATATAATTGTTTCACCACGGGCACCTTACATGGGTCAGTTCTTGTGCATGTCACGTCACATGTAGAAATCTTTATTATCTTCGGTATGAATGTTCCCGTGAAGAGTTCCGGGTGCATAATCTAAGAAACCTGATGTCAGGTGCCTGTGATTTTTTGGCGCACGTGATTCGCTTTACTTGTATGGCTGGCAGGGTTTACTGTGCTTTTTAGACATGTCTGTACCATTCCACCACCTCACACTTACATTCCGAGGCTCTCAGCTCTGCTATATCGTTGGAAGTATCATTTTTGTCGCGACAAAAGTTTTGTCTCGACAAGCATTTTTTTGTCGCGACAAAAATGATACTTGTGGCAGCTCCCGCCAATGATATTGCTAAAGGTCTCCTCACGTCAAACACGTTGCGATGGTGACGACTCCAGGCTGCAACTCAAAGACGCCTGAGACTCATCGTTAGCTGTTATAGGGTGACGTTTAGCTGCTTTCAGACAGTACTTAATTGTTATAGGGTGACGTTTAGCTGCTTTCAGGCAGTACCTAATTGTTATAGGGTGACGTTTAGCTGCTTTCAGGCAGTACCTAATTGTTATCGGGTGACGTTTAGCTGCTTTCAGGCAGTACCTAATTGTTATCGGGTGACGTTTAGCTGCTTTCAGGCAGTACCTAATTGTTATCGGGTGACGTTTAGCTGCTTTCAGGCAGTACTTAATTGTTATAGGGTGACGTTTAGCTGTTACTGGGCAGCGGTCAGCTGTCATCGAGCAGTGTTTAGCTGTTACTGGGTGATGATTAGCTGTTATCGGGCGGTGTTTACCTGTTATTTGATGATGCTTAGCGGTTATTGGGCGGTGTTTATCCTTTTATTGAGTGATACTTAGCTGTTATCGGCCGGTGTTTAGCTATAACGGACAGTTAATTAGCTGCTACCTTTAGCGGTCATGCTTAAGTTGTCGCCATCGTTACGTTGTTCGTGTGAAGAGCCCTTCGTCTAGCTCGATTTCTGTGGACAGCTGTCCACTCAGGCCTAAGATGTTTTTGTTCTGTTGTTGTTGGTTTTGTTGTTGTTTTTGGGGGTGTGTGTGTGTGTGCTTCTTCTTTAGTCAACCACTATACTCAATTTCAGATGCCACATAATTTGACTATGGCGTCATTTTAACTAGGAAACCAGCCATAGCCACTTAAGTAATTAGATTACTACAAGGAATTTAATTTTTGAATGTTGTGTTTGTTGCGGTACTGGGCATCAGCGTTTGTTACAAGTGCCCGGAACCGGAAAAGAATCAGTGTTTGTTGAGTGTGCCCGGAACTGGAAATGTCAGCGAGATTTGAGTGGTAATTAATTTTGTTTTAGTTTTTTTGTTTTTTGTTTTTGTTTTTGCTAGTACTAATTCGATGATTTTGTGATTTTGGCACACGCTCCTTGGTTTCTCTTTCTACGCTGCCCTTTTCTAATTTCTAGCTTAAAAAATAAAATAAAATAAAAAAGAAGGAAAGCACAAGATTGGATTAGCGGTTACTCCTCTTTAACTCGGATTTCGAATTGCACAGCAGACCGACCGATGTTCAGTGCAAAGCGAACAGCTGAGAAAATTAAGCAGACATTTTCATACACTCTGGTTACCACAGTCAACAAGATGGTCCCTTTTCTGTCTGTTTCATACACTCTGGTTGCCACAGTCAACAAGATGGTCCCTTTTCTGTCTGTTTCATACATTCTGGTTGCCATAGTCAAAATATGATCTTTCTCTATCTGCTTCGTACACTCTGGTTGCCATAGTCAAAACATGATCTTTCTCTGTCTGCTTCGTACACTCTGGTTGCCATAGTCAAAACATGATCTTTCTCTGTCTGATTCGTACACTCTTACTCTGGTTGCCATAGTCAAAACATAATCTGTCTCTGTCTGCTTCGTACACTCTGGTTGCCATAGTCAAAACATGATCTTTCTCTGTCTGCTTCGTACACTCTGGTTGACATAGTCAAAACATGATCTTTCTCCGTCTAATTCGTACACTCTGGTTGCCATAGTCAAAACATGATCTTTCTCCGTCTGATTCGTACACTCTGGTTGCCATAGTCAAAACATGATCTTTCTCTGTCTGCTTCGTACACTCTGGTTGCCATAGTCAAAACATGATCTTTCTCTGTCTGATTCGTACACTCTGGTTGCCATAGTCAAAACATGATCTTTCTCTGTCTGATTCGTACACTCTGGTTGCCATAGTCAAAACATGATCTTTCTCCGTCTGATTCGTACACTCTGGTTGCCATAGTCAAAACATGATCTTTCTCTGTCTGATTCGTACACTCTGGTTGCCATAGTCAACGGGATGGCCTTTCTGAGTCTGGTTGCCACGGTATGGTCCTGTCTCTGTTTCGTACTCTCTGGTTGCAACAGTGAACTGGACGATCTTTTCCTGTTTTATACACCTGTCGTCGCAGTGAACAGGACGGTCTTTTTTTCCTTTTTGTTTTTGTTTCATACACCTGTCGTCCATCCGTGTGAAAAGGACGATCTTTTTCTGTTTCGCACACCTGCCGTCAAACTGAACAGGACGATCCTTCTCTGTCTGTTTCATACACTCTGGTTGCCACAGTCAACAGAATAACCTTCCTCTATCTGTTTCATACACTCTGGTTGCCACAGTCAACAGAATAACCTTCCTCTATCTGTTTCATACACTATGGTTGCCACAGTCAACGGAATAACCTTCCTCTATCTGTTTCATACACTATGGTTGCCACAGTCAACAGAATAACCTTCCTCTGTCTATTTCATACACTATGGTTTCCACAGTCAACATGATGATCCTTTGTCTGCCTCATACACTTAAGTGGAATACATTATATAATTGCATTTGAACTTGGAAACATGTACGTCACGGTGCAGAGGACTCACTCGCCTACGTTTACGTCACAGTCCTTAAAATGTCCTTAATACGTCAGGTGCAGAAAATAAGCCCAATCTATTGGTCTTGGCGAGCAGCGCGATATATCCCAGAATGCAGTGTTTCACGGCTGTACTCTGCGGGCCCTTGTTGAGAGGTACTGTGGCCTGGATCGGTCGGTGGTGAAACTGTTGTCCCTTTGGTCAGACACACAGAAATGGGATCAGTCAACTCAAATGATACCAACGTTTCATCGACTCTGTGGCGTATTCGTAGCATACAGTTTGAGGGAGGTAACTCCGTGAACCTAAGTACGTACAGCCAGGGGACTGAACCGTACTGCAATTAGACACTTCCGCTGGGGCCGGTCTCGAAGCGTGCGCTGTTATTAACATCTGCACACCAACTCCCTGTCTGAGTTGAAATCAGATTCTCTGTTGGCTGGTGGTTTTCCTCTGACGCTCGATCGAGTCCTGGCTTTGGGACCGAGCAGCCTTTTTTTTTTTAATCCGTGGTTATCTCTGTAACTACTGAATCGTCAGTGTGTCCGTTTGCGTCCTGTTTGGTTGGGTAGATTTGGCGTGCAGGTCAGTGCGATGTAGCGGCTCACAGGCATTGATTCAGGACTATGCTTGGATTGTGAATTGTCACCATGTACATTCGTCAAACCATTAGAGTGATAACGGTGTATATTATGTAAATACCCGAATAAAAAGAAATACTCTTGTTGGTTCAGTACTGCCTCTGTGTGTGTGTGTGTGTGTGTGTGTGTGTGTGTGTGTGTGTGTGTGTGTGTGTGTGTGTGTGGTGTGTAGTGTACCGTCTGTGTGTCAGTGTGTGCGTCTGTAGTGTGTGTGTGTGTGTGTGTGTGTGTGTGTGTGTGTGTGTGTGTGTGTGTGTAGTGTACCGTCTGTGTGTCAGTGTGTGCGTCTGTAGTGTGTGTGTGTGTGTGTGTGTGTGTGTGTGTGTGTGTGTGTGTGTGTGTGTGTGTGTGTGTGTGTGAGTAGTGTACCGTCTGTGTGTGTGTGTGTGTGTCTGTGTGTGTATGTGTGTGTGTGTGTGTGTGTGTGTGTGTGTGTGTGTGTGTGTGTGTGTGTGTGTTTTGTGTGTGTGTGTGTGTGTGTGTGTGTGTGTGTGTGTGGTGTGTGTGTGAGAGAGAGAGAGAGAGAGAGAGAGAGAGAGAGAGAGAGAGAGAGAGACAGAGAGACAGAGAGGCAGAGACAGAGACAGACAGACAGAGACAGACAGACAGAGACATACAGAGACAGACAGACAGACAGGGACAGACAGACAGAGACGGAGACAGACAGACACTTACCGAACTCGAACTCGAACTCGAAAACTCTATTTTACAATGATTGTAGTTTAGGTTCAGTCAAAAACCTGTCTAACAACTAGTCCTTGCTAAGCTACTGATGAATAGATATGAAATTGGGGAGCGGAATAGCTCAGTGGTTAGAGCGTCGGACTCGTGATTGAAAGGTCGCGGGTTCGAATCCCTGCAGGAGCGGCGGGAGAGTTTTCTTCTCCAGGGTCAACTTTCTGTGCTGATTCTTATTTCGGTATCCGTTCCACCCCCGTGTTACCGCAGTAGCACGTAAAAGATCCCGGTCATTCTGCCAAAAGTGCAGGTGGCAGGTTACAGCTAAACACGCATGCACCCTACCTATGTGGCTTTGAATGAAGTGACACTGTAACCTGGTGCATGGTTGAATGGTGTACACAGAACTTGCGCCGAAACGGCAGCATTTCACGTGGCACCAGCCATGCAGCAACCACAGAGCACTACCAGTACACCACTTCCGTGGATATGCGCTATAAAAGGATACAGTCACTCATTCAGAATCACATGCTAATGTGCGCATTGAGTCTGCTCGAGAGCAGAGAATAGCGCTATACAAAAGCTATGAATAATAATTACAGGCATTATTTATATACATATAGGCATGAATGAGTGAGCGAAACGTTATATATGAGAATTTCCACACAAACATAGCGTGTTCACAGCGCCAGATCAACACATGCCATACATCATTCAGTTACATATTATGTGCATACGGTGAGCATATTATGAGCAAATGAAGTAACAGAACATCTGATCAGTTCATATGACTAGTATCGGAAAAGAAAACAGAAGCAGTCAATGCTTATCTCACAAAAACAGTAAGGGAGAGAGGGAGGGGGTGGGGGGGGGAACAACAAACAAAAACGGGGGTCGGGGGGGGGTCGGAAGGCAATCGGAAGGACTGGGCGGAGTTGTATGGGTGTATAAAATAGGTCTCAAATGACCAGTCATTGTAATGGCAATCACTCGAAAACCGCAGTCTATCTCTCTCTCTCTCTGTCTGAAACTGGAACTCGAGTTCTAAAACTTTATTTTACAAGGATTGTAGTTTAGGTTCAGTCAAAAACCTGTCTAACAACTAATCCTTGCGAAGCTACTGATGAGTAAATATAAAATTACAGGCATAATTTATATACATACAGGCATGAATGAGTGAGTGAAACTTGATACATGAGAATTTCCACACAAAACATAGCGTGTTCACAGCGCCAGATGTACACATGCATACATCACTCAGTTATACATTATAAGCA
>JABMCL010001788.1:352500-360000 GCA_018857735.1 Alviniconcha marisindica
GCGTGTAAAATAGAAAAGAACAGAGAAAGAAAAAGAAAGAAGGAAAAAAAAAAAAAAAAAAAAAAAAAAAGAGAGAAAGAAGTAGAGATAGTGAATTTCATGCACAGAAAGGTTGCGCACACAAATACTATTATTATTCCCGATAACGGAAACGAATATTTTACATGTTGATCAGACACATATAATTAGGAAGATAAGCGATCGAAACATTCAAACAATTACAATTACAAGAATTATTTTTTCTTTCTTTTCTTTTCTTCTTTTTTAACTGCACAAGACACAGAAGTTTAACAAACACAGTCATATCCAACAATGTTAATTATCTTCACAGTGTTAATTATCTTCACAGTTTCACTTATCCAACAGTGTTAATTATCTTCACAATGTTAATTATCTTCAGAGTGTGACTTATCCAACAGTGTTAATTATCTTCACAGTGTCACTTATCCAACAGTGTTAATTATCTTCACAGTGTCACTTATCCAACAGTGTTAATTATCTTCACAGTGTCACTTATCCAACAGTGTTAATTATCTTCACTGTGTCACTTATCCAACAGTGTTAATTATCTTCACAGTATCACTTGTCCAACAGTGTTAATTATCTTCACAGTATCACTTATCCAACAGTGTTAATTATCTTCACATTGTTAATTATCGTCAGTGTCACTTATCCAACAGTGCTAATTATCTTCACATTGTCACTTATCCAACAGTGTTAATTATCTTCACAGTGTTAATTATCTTCAGTGTCACTTATCCAACAGTGGTCTCGCTCAACTTCAGCCTATCTTTCAACACAAATTCAGGAGGAGAATGAAAGTTCCAAATATTATTGAATCAAAAACCTAAGTCACAAACATGTATCGTGAACTGATTAACCAGCAGACAATGAAGTTATGAGGCACAACGTTTCGGAAAGCCTTCATTCTGGTAACTGGGTCGCCGGAAGCGGTGTCACCTGACGACAGAACAGAACGAGGCCTGCATTCAAGTAATTCGGTCGCCGGCAGCAGTTTCACCTGGCCCAAGAAGAGGACCAAGCCTTCATTGAGGTAACTGGGTCGCCGGCAGCAGTGTCACCTATCCACGGAACAGAAACAATCTGTATAAATAGAGAGAGAGAGAGAGAGAGAGAGAGAGAGAGAGAGAGAGAGAGAGAGAGAGAGAGAGAGAGAGAGAGAGAGAGAGAGAGAGAGAGAGAGAGAGCATGTCTTGTATCAGAAACTTTTTACTCCAAATTTTCGCCGATCTTGGGGCTTTTTTAATGCCTGCGCGATCGGCTTGACTGGTTCTACAAAACAATATATATATTATGTATATGCCTGCTTCATAGTCGTTCTCGCAAGCAGACATCACAGCAAGATGGCGCCTGGCAGTAACCGACAAAGTTACACACATACGCTTAACAGTAACTGACAGGCTGTTAGCTTGGCAGAAACTAAAAGACACTTGTTTGACAGTAACAAAAGGAAAAATGCGTAACCAACTGACCTATACTTGGCAATGACCAACGGATTTGACGCTTGATCATTATTAAGTAACGATGATTATCCTCAACACGCTTGCGATGATTACCTTTACGCTCTACGATCTTCCTTTTTCTGCCTTTTTTTTTTTTTTTTTTTTTTTTTTTACAAAATAAAGTATTTTCACCTAAATGATATTGGACGGATCTTTTAATAATCACGCTAACAACATCTCAGCAAGTTGCCTCAAAAATAGTAACCCAATTTTTTTTCTTCTTCTAAATAATTAAAAATAAAAATAAAAATCTACTTATTTGCAGTCAAAGAAACATATAATTATACATTTGAGTCTGTTGGCATGAATCAATCTTAGACAATAGGCAACGGAATGAGGACGTGTCAGACCTGTCTTGTGCTCTCTTTCAAGGCAAACAGTGCATAGCAGGGTTGTGGTACGTTCCTGGTCACCATTCCCTGACGCTGACCGTCCACGAGCAGGTGGAGACAGTCGTTAGAGTCCAGGGACACCCCCACCCGACTGCCCTCATGTAGTGAGGACAGGGCTTTTCCCACCCGGGTCCGTTTTGCCTGTAAAAAAATGAACTCGTCTGAGAATGAATTACAATGTCTCTGTGAAAGCGTGATAGATAATACATTTGTGGAAATGTGCACGGCTAGCTTGCATTTGTGAATAATGCATTGTATGAAAAGTGGGTATGTGTGAATAACGCACTGTGCATGAAAAGTGTGAACAATTATATGCATGAGAGGGCCGTGTGAATATGCGCCTCCGGCAAGGGCTAAACAGGTACAGGCCGTGCAAGCCGACTTTGTTGGGGATAATAATATGTGGCCGTGATGTAAAATGTGCGTGATGGAATACAGTAACGCACCTCTGTGGCCGTGATGTAAAATGTGCGTGATTGTACACATTAACGCACATCTGTGGCCGTAATGTAAAATGTGCGTGACGGAATACAGTAACGCACCTCTGTGGCCGTGATGTAAAATGTGCGTGATTGTACACAGTAACGCACATCTGTGGCCGTAATGTAAAATGTGCGTGACGGAATACAGTAACGTACTTCTGTTGCCGTGATGTAAGATGTGCGTGACAGAACGCAGTAACGTACCTGGAGGGTCCCAGAGTCTTTTGATATTTCACAGCAAACAGCAGCAGCAGACAAGAGCGACCCACAACGGCCGGGTAAAGTGATGTCATCAGGGGACTGCGTCACTGCTCCAGCCACTAGGTGACAGCCGGCACATCTGAGTGTTCTGTCCCACTTGTCTACCTGAACCTGCACACACACACACACACACACACACACACACACACACACACACACACACACACACACACACACTCGCACACAAATACACACGCACACACACATACGCACGCACGCACGCACTCACGCACGCACGCACGCACGCACGCACGCACGCACGCACGCACGCACGCACGCACACACACACACACACACACACACACACGTATAGTAAATCAGTACCATTCTGATTCAGTCGCTGTCTGTCTGGTTCACAGAATAAGGCAACAGAGAAGCAAGGTAAGAGAACTTCATTGGTACTAATTACGGTGAAGTGTACACACAGGTGGTGCCTAACTTACCTCGTACAGCACGTTCACCTCAATAGTGTTATTATACGTCACAGGTGGAGAATAACGTACCTTGTACAACATGTTGACCTCAATGGTGTTATTATGAACATGACATGTGGTGCATAACGTACCTCGTACAGCATGTTGACCTCAATGGTGTTATTATAATTCATAGGTTGTACCTGACCTACCTAGTACACCATGGTGACCTCAGTGGTGTTATTATGAACATTACATACGGTGCCTAACTTACCGCGCACAGCATCTTGACTTCAATCGTTTTATTAAATATCACACGTGGTACCGAACGTACGTCACGTACCTCGTACATCACGTTGACTTTCGTGGTGTTATTATGAACATCACAGCTGGTGCCTAACGTACGTCACGTACCTCGTACATAACGTTGACTTTCGTGGTGTTATTATGAACATCACAGCTGGTGCCTAACGTACGTCACGTACCTCGTACATCACGTTGACTTTCGTGGTGTTATTATGAACATCACAGCTGGTGCCTAACGTACGTCACGTACCTGTACATCACGTTACTTTCGTGGTGTTATTTGACGTGGATATGTATTACTTTCTTGGGAACATCGTGTCTAAGCTTCCCGATATATATTATATACTATATATATATATATGATGTTATGTGTGTGTTTGTGTGTGTGTGTGTTGTGTGTGTGTGTGTGTGTGTGTGTTGTGTGTGTGTGTGTGTGTGTGTGTGTGTGTGTGTGTGTGTGTGTTTGCTGACTTAAAGTAGAAAATGTCGGATAATTTTGTAAAGCGCAGTAAGTTTGTGTACACCAGAGAATAGCGAAATACATGAATTATCTATGATTATTAACTTACCTCGTACAGCATGTTGACTTCCATGGGGTCACGTAATACCACAAGCGTGTTGTCATTTTCGTCATCCGTTCTCTCCGCTGTCTGCTTGTTGTTGCTCAGAACAATGCTCGTACCGTGGTTGTCATGGAAAACGACTGTTATTCGCTAGAGTTAAGAAGCAGACAAAATCAACAACCCCTAAAACATATAGAATAACGTAGACATTATACTGTGCGTGCTTTAGGACATGAAACATTCATTAACAAGTGTTCTTTCAAAGATGATCTGATTGCTGGTGTTTACAGCCGGCTCAAACACAAGGCGATACAAAATTCATCAAATCACAAACAACAGAATGACTTTCTGTGCATCTCGTGACACTTTCTGCGGGAAGAGGACTGGAAAATCATATGCAGGGAACCAGGAAAGCAGAAATCATAAAGGCACAATAAAAGCAACAGGCGAATTATGGAAAGCTATATTCTGACCTCATCCAGGAGTTCGGGAGAAATCATTTGGTGGTGTGGGGTTATTAGCGGAAGTTACCTTAATTTCTGCATCCGCAGTACCCCACCGCAAGGAGGAAGAGGAAGGAGAGGAGGAGAAGGAGGAGCAGGAGGAGGAATACGAGGAAGAGGAGGATCGGTAGAACATAAGAAGCTCTCAGTTTTGTGTACAGGTGACGGAAGAAATGCGTGTGGATTGCAATAATTTGGGTCACCGACTGCTTTTATCTCTGTGGACTGAACTTTTGATGACGTGCTATTACAGCTTTCTAGGAAGAAGAAAAATGTAGGTCGACGAGAAAAGATGTGGCCTATTGGTTTTATCCCCAATCTAGTTTGAACTCATAATGGTTAGTAGTTTATGTTGTTGTTGTTTTGGGGTAAAATTAGCCGGCAGATGAAAAAAAAATAAAAAAAATACAACCGACAAATCATGACTAGAATAACAAGAATTCATACAAAAATTCGCCTTTTCGTCAATCTGTGAAGACTAGTTCCTTTAAGGCAAAAGGAACATATAACAAGTACTAGGCTTAAAAGAGAGAGCCTTCAACAGATATGGCTCCTCAGCAGAGCGGACCTCCGGTTCTGCCTCCGTTGCACTCCACCACAGATAAGAATACAACACCAACTCTAACAACAACAACTAGTTTTGTTTTTGAACGTATATACTGACTTTTCGTGCACATGTGATTTGTCCTTTTAACATAGTACAGTTAAGGGACGTTAAAAATCCAAGAATTAACTCCTTCTGTATATGTGAATATATGTTTTGATTATACAAATGACCGACTGCCTACTCTTACCTCTGAACTTTGTCAAAAATGAATAATTATGCTACTGTAGAAAAATGACTTCAAACCATCTTTCCCTTTCCCTCTCCCCACCCCCCCTCTGTCTCCACACTCCATTTCTCTCTCGCTAGTATTTATTTAGGCCACCAGCCAATCTATCTATCTACCTAACATTGTTTTGTTTTTTCCATTACAATTTGTTTTGATTGTTTTCCAGTGACTGTTCGTATTTTTGTGTTTTGATATTGTTGTTGTTTCTTTCTTTTTTTTTTTTCTTTTTTTATTGTCGTTATTTTTTGCTACGTCTCATTTATTGTTAGCGAAGTGAAATTGTTCGTCCGCCATACACTGCGTGTTTTTTCCAAGGAAGAAGAAGAAGAAGAAGAAGAACTAGGCAGTGCTACTCCGAAAGTAATCGGATACAAACAAGCTCATCGCCTATAAGCTATAGCTTGTTGATGAGCACATAATGATTCTTTGTATCTTTATTCGTCTCGAATACATTTTTGTTTAAACCAACAACAACCAGGAAAATCAGTGGCGTACTCGCTCTCAAAAGCCAAAGTTTAGCACGATCGAGCGTGGTCACCAAATGGATGGGTGACCGTTATATGGTAGGCTTAATTTGCACCCGCCCTGAGATTTCTGCAGAGTCAAATTCTGTGCAGGCTCTACAAAAGTCCTTCCGATGTCTCCCATGTGTGCGCGTGGAGAAAGATCGCATAGACACGTTAAAAATCCCGTGGTCCACGTCAGAGTTCGGTGGATTATGACAAATGATCCAACATGCACCAAAAGCCTCAGAGTCTTCATAATCTTGAAGTTGGACACTATACAGAAGAAGAAGAAGAAGAAGAAGTTGGACACTATACAGAAGAAGAAGAAGAAGAAGAAGAAGAAGAAGAAGAAGAAGAAGAAGAAGAAGAAGAAGAAGAAGAAGAAAGAAGAAGAAGAAGAAGAAGAAGAAGAAGAAGAAGAAGAAGAAGAAGAAGAAGAAGAAGAAGAAGAAGAAGAAGAAGAACTAGGCAGTGCTACTCCGAAAGTAATCGGATAACAAACAAAGAAAAGTAGAAGAAGAAAAAAGAAAAGAAAAAAAAAAGAAAAAAGAAGAAAGAAAAAAAAGAAGAGAAAAATCCAGCAGCTCTCGCGATTCTTCATCCTTTTTATTGAAATCCTTTTCGCTTAAGTGTTATTAGACTGAAAGTGTCAGAGTCTTCATAATGGGGAAGCAGAAGAAGAGGGAAGCAGAAGGGAGCAGAAGAAGAGGAAGCAGAAGAAGAGGAAAAAGAACGAGGCAGTGCTAGTCCGAAAGTAACCGGATAACTCGCGAATTAGATGAACTACTTACTGTCTTACTTACATTTTGCTTACTGTGCTCAGATGCTAAAAATCATATTAGAGACAACCTGTAGAACAGTCTGGTCTTGGATATAAAATAGCTGAAAAAAAGGGTGGTGGGGGAGAATGGGAGGGATATGGATTTGGTCCACTTGTGGATCAATACAAGGATCAGGATATAAAACGGCTAAAAAAAAAGAGGAAGTGGGGGTGGGGAGGAGAGATGCACTTGGTCCACTTGTGGATCAATACAAGGATCAGGATATAAAACGGCTAAAGAAAAAGAGGAAGTGGGGGTGGGGAGGAGAGATGCACTTGGTCCACTTGTGGATCAATACAAGGATCAGGATATAAAACGGCTAAGAAAAAGAGGAAGTGGGGGTGGGGAGGAGAGATGCACTTGGTCCACTTGTGGATCAATACAGGGATCAGGATATAAAACGGCTAAAGAAAAAGAGGAAGTGGGGGTGGGGAGGAGAGATGCACTTGGTCCACTTGTGGATCAATACAAGGATCAGGACATAAAACGGCTAAAGAAAAAGAGGAAGTGGGGGTGGGGAGGAGAGATGCACTTGGTCCACTTGCGGGTCAGTAGCAGTGTCATGGTTCTGGGCCGTACTGACCGCCTTGGCTATGATAAGACGAATAAAGTAAGTAAGTAAACATGGTGCTTAACGTCCACAGAAACCGTACGGCTTATTAGGGACGGGGAGAAGGAGGGTATGGAGGTGGGGGGAGAGGGAGATCATATACCTATCGCTACACTGTCACCACCAGAATGACTTCTGCATTAAGATGGGCAACGATGAGAGCCATTTTAATGTTTCAGTAGGAAGTGTTGGACAAAGTCACAAGAAAGTGTCCACAAACCACAACCTTTTTGAAGAGAAAGGAGAGCCGAAGCGGTATCGAACCGAGGTCCTTCCGCTTACCGGCC
>JABMCL010001788.1:365000-383602 GCA_018857735.1 Alviniconcha marisindica
ACCACCACTGCCACCACAACCACTACTTCTACCACCACCGCCATCCCTACCACCACCATCCACCACTGTCACTACCACCATTACCACCACAACTACCACCACTGCTTCCACCACAACTACTACCACCACCACCACCACTACTTCCACCACAACTACTACCACCACCACTAGTACCACCACCACCACCACTACTACCACCACCACCACTGCTACCACCACAACTACTACCGCCACCACTACTATCACCACTAGTGCCACCACCACCTCTACTACCACCACCACTACCACCACCACTACTACCACCACCACTACCACCACCACCACCACCACCACTACTACCACCACCACAGCAACCACCACTAGTACAATTTCAATTGAATAACAACAGTAGTCTTCGCTGATACGTGTTTATTTCTTAGCGAAACCTTTAACGGAGAGCACAGGCACAAGAAAATGAAATAATAGCAGGAAGGTAAACTAATCATTCACAGAAACATGCGGATAGACAGGGCAAAAAGACTAGGTCAGACAGAGGAAGAAATGAAATACAGATGAACAGACACACACGCGGAGATCGGACCAGACAGACTGACAAAAGTGTAACAACAACAGCAAAAAACAGCAGCAACCGGAAAACTATCATTGGCGAGAACTGCCACAAATATCGTTTTGGTCGCGACAAAACACGTCTTTTGCGACAAACATAATTTTGTCGTGACAAACACGTGTTTGTCGCGACACAATTATGCAAGTATCATTTTTGTCGCGATAAAACCTTTGCCGCGACAAACACGTGTTTGTCGCGACAAAAGGTTTGTCGCGACAAACATACTTTTGTCGCGACAAAGACGTGTTTTGTCGTGACAAAAATATGTTTGTCGCGACAAACACAAAACGTTTGATAGAAAAAATCTCGCCAATGATAGAAAACAAAATCAAACGCTAACAACAACCACTGGCAGACAGGGTGAAAATGTCAGGCAGACACATACAGACACACAGACAAACACAGACAGACAAACAAACACAGACAGACAAACAAAGACATATAGACACCCAGGAAGACAAACACACAGACAAAAACACACATACAAACACACACACAGGCAGACTTACAGATAGACAAACGCATAAACAGACGCAGACGAATACACACAGACAAACACACACAGACAGACAAACACATACAGACACCCAGGAAGACAAACACACAGACAAAAACACATATACAAACACACAGGAGGACATACAGATAGACAAACACATAAACAGACGCAGGCGAATACACGCAGCCAAACACACAGACAAACACATACAGACACATTTGCTAGGATGTTAATTAAGCCATCTTATGTGTCGGCAGGCAAACACACAGACAAAAACATAAATACAAACACATAGGCACACATACTGATAGACAAACACATAAACAGACGCAGACAAATACACACAGACAGCTAAACACACATAAAACCACATACAGACATCCAGACAAACACACAGACAAAAACAAAAACACATTCAGACAAACACATAGACAGACGCAGACAGACAAAGAAAAGTGCAAGAGTTAGCAGTCCACACATCAAGATGGCTTAATTAACATCCTAGCAAATTAACAAAACAATCGAACTGACGTCAAAAAAAATCCAAAAAGTGTAACGAAACACACACACACACACACACACACACACACACACACACACACACACACACACACACACACACACACACCACACACACACACGGACGCACGCACGCACACACACACACACACACACACACACGCCAGCACGCACGCACGCACACCACACACACACACACACACACACACACACACACACACACACACACACACACACTGGAATATATTACTGACACCTCAGTGTTCATCAAGTTGCACTTGTGAAAGATCCACCGGTAGTTTAAAATGACAAATAAATATTGAAAGACAAAGAACCTGATTAGTAATAATAGATTATTTTCGTTAAGCGCCATTCTCTAACACGAGTTAAACTCACTGCGCTGTACAAGCAACTTGACAAAAACGACACTTACAGACATTTCAACACACAGAGTCTTAAGTATAGCAGCTACATATTCTACTATAATAAATAAGCATAATTACTTAGCAAACAATAACTTTATACAGATACATACACACACGGACGCACGCACGCACGCACACACACACACACACACACACACACACGCCCGCACGCACGCACGCACGCACGCACGCACGCACGCACGCACACACACACACACACTGGAATACACCCCACACACCCACACACCCACATCTACGTCCACATCCACTGAAAGAAACACACACATGCCCACCAATTAGTGTCCCATCTCCCACTCAGATATGCATTACAATTAGTTAATTACCAACACTCTCTCAAAAACAACAACACATGCCCACCAATTAGTGTCCCATCTCCCACTCAGATATGCATTACAATTAGTTAATTACCAACACTCTCTCAAAAAACTCTCTTTAGTCTCTCTTCCGTTAAAACTGTGCAATTTTTGTACTCTTCTATTACAAGCAACTCAAACTTTCTGTGGGTTTTTATCTTTACAGTCAACTTTGTTTCAGATTTTAGTTGCTCTGTTTTTGTTCTGAAATAGGACAAAGAATCCAACAAAGAACTCAGTACAAGATAAACACTGCCTGCTATAAATGTATCACGGGCACGTTCCGTCTTATCTCTGTGACTGTCTTCAACTTTACACACCCTCCCGTACTCTCCGCTCCGCTTCTGATACTCTCAGCCTCCAGATTCCTCGCTCCTGACTCTCCCACTGTCGATTCCCGCGCCTTTTCTGTTTTCGGTCCATCAACATGGAATGACCTCCCCCTTCCTCTCCGACAGGAACCCTCTCTGGACTCATTCAAATCTAATCTAAAAACATTTCTTTTCCCAAAATTGTAGACCTGCCATGTTTTCTGTTCCGTGCTGGTGTCTTTATCCATTGCAAGTCTCCCGGGCGTTCGCTGCCCGTCTTAAGTTGTGTATATTTAGCTTGGTATAGTCTCAATGCTTGTGGGTGCGGGTGCCTCTGTGTGTGTGTGTGTGTGTGTGTGTGTGTGTGTGTGTGTGTGTGTGTGTGTGTGTGTGTGTGTGTGTGTGTGTGTGTGTGTGTGTGTGTATATACACTTAAAATAGTCTCTAGGGACAAGATTTTGCGCTTTAAAAATACATTTATTATTATTATTATAAAAGAAAAGAAAAAGCTTTGTCCTGTGTAAAACCTTTTTCTTCTTCCATGGTGGCAACCTTTTGAATGTTCGGAGCAACAGATTTTCAAAAACTCGTAGTCGATCACAGTATCTGGTATATACAAAATACCCATATTGCTCATCGTGAAATATATACGCTATTGGTCTGTGAGGACCTATTATTGTTAGGTTTCATCCAAACAGCTTTCTCACGGACATGTACACAGTCAGTGAGATAACGGTTTCACCGGCAGCAATGTAACCTGAAGAATAAAGAGGGGAAAAAATCACCCACATGTCATACATATGGATATATGTGTGTGATACTGTTTATTTTATAGAGCATTTCCATTATAAATGACATATATTCTATTTAATCGTTCTTATGGTGTTTACCTTGCCTGTACGTTGTTGAGCACTCTTAAACTGTGAATCGTTAAAACATGCAGATTCTTTTATTTTTTATTGTTAATGTGGCTCATCCACGTTTTCTTTCAAATGGAATAAAGTACCTGACGACTTGCTCTCGTTAAAAAAAAAAAAAAAAAAATAGATAGAGAAAGAAGAACAAGAAGAGCAAAAGAAGACTGACCATATGTTACTTCCCCTTCCTTTTTAGTAACTGTCTGTCCACTACCTGTTACTTCCCCTTCATTTTTAGTAACCGTCTGTCTACTACCTGTTGCTTCCCCTTCGTTTTCAGTAAATGTCCATCTACTATATGTCTACTATATGTTACTTCCCCTTCAGTTTCAGTAACTGTTACATCCCCTTCATTTTTAGTAACTGTCTCTCTACTAGCTGTTACTTCCCTTTCATTTTTAGTAACTGTCTGTCTACTATCTGTTACTTCCCCTTCATTTTCAGTAACTGTCAGTTTACTATGTGTTACTTCCCTTTCATTTTCAGTAACTGTTTGTCTACTATCTGTTACTTCTCCCGTCTTCTTGTGGACTCTTTCCTTTTCTTCTTTGTCCTTTCTTCTGTGTAAGTATTAATTATACGTAAAATAATCCCTGACAAAAATGGGTTGATGGAAACGTCGGAGTGTGTTGTTTTTCATGTATCAGTGACCCGTTTTATCTTGGAGTATACGTTTTGCTCGTTCTTTACCAACATTTTATGCCTGAGTTGGCAATCAGAGTGTATTGTTTTCCTTGTATCAGTGACCCGTTTTATCTTGGAGTATACGTTTTGCTCGTTCTTTACCAACACGTTATATTATACAGTTGTCAGTTGTAGAGGCCATTCATCGGCAGTCTGTACATTTAACAGACTTACGCTATTACTTATCCATATCCTAAACAATCTTCTTCCTTTTTATTTAAAGTCTTTTCACATAAGTGATAGACTGATCTTACAATTATCAAAATAACAGCATACAATTATCATCAAGTTACAGCAAAACAACAACAACACTTTCTTTTTTTTAAGTATAAAAAAACAGCATTTATTTACAATAACGGTCTTGATGCTGAAATTAACCTCATAACAACAAAAATAATAACGATGTTGATACTACTTTAACGATAGTGATGCTACTATTAGTGAATGAAATATTACTCTATTACGGGTAATGTTTATAATGACGGTTTGAAAGATTACATAATAAGGATTCACGCATTATCCTGGTACATTAAACTGTATGCAGTTAGTTTGCGTTAAACAGATCAAATAAATACACATAATAAGCACGACCCGTCTGACCTGTCCATTATGGCTAATCACATCAAACAGCGCATAGCAGGGCTGTGGTACGTCCCTGGCCACCATTCCCTGACGCTGACCGTCCACGTGCAGGTGGAGACAGTGGTCAGAGTCCAGGGACATCCCCACCCGACGACCTGCCGGGTTTGATAACAGAGCTGATCCCAAATTGCTCGGTCGATACTGTAAAAAGATCCAGGCAGTTTTAGTTTAGTCTACTTAACACTTTCTGAACCCAAGCAGTGAAATAAGACCTAAATATATGTATAACAACAATAACAATATAATTTATTCATCCCAAGCGGGAAATTAAAGCTGTCGTCCGATCGCACAACGAAGAACATATCTCAGTAATTCTAAGTCATTAAACACACGCACGTACACACTCTTAGACATACACCCCCTTTCTCTCAATCTGCATACTCTAATAGCAAACCCAAAATTACCTGGACTAATGCTTTCTCTGTCGAACCAAAACGTCAAAACTCTCAGATTAAATAAAAATGATTAGTTTTCTTTATCGTTAGTATATACCACCCATCTCACGGTGTGAGAGTCAGTATATGCAGAGGCGTTTGCGCTCGTTTAATTTAATTATGTATGGATACCCACATATGCACAAACGTTATATACACATATAATTATATGCGTATGTATACATATATACACACATTATGCATATCCGGACACATCACATATATATATATTTATATAACATGATTTGTAGAGATTATGTGTGTGTGTGTGTGTGTGTGTGTGTGTGTGTGTGTGTGTGTGTGCGTGCGTGCGTGCGTGCGTGCGTGCGTGCGTGCGTGCGTGCGTGCGTGCGTGCGTGTGTGTGTGTGTGTGTGTGTGTGTGTGTGTGTGTGTGTGTGTGTGTGTGTGTGTGTGTGTGTGTGTGTGTGTGACCGAGTGCTCTACCCTTGTGGTCCCCAAGTCTGTAATTCCAGAGGGACTGACAACAACAGCAGACTCCAGCAACCACGAAGAGTGAGGTACGATGACATCATCAGGGGACTGCGTCACCGCTCCAGCCCGAATGTAACCGCCCATCTCCAGACCCTGTCCGACTGGGCTCCCTATCCGCTCTACCCGAATCTACACACACACACACACACACACACACACACACACACACACATACACACACACACACACACACACACACACACACACACACCACATACACACACACCACGGAAACACACATACACACACACACACACACACACACACACCTCACACACACACACACACACACACACGCACACACACACACACACACACACACACACACACACACACACACACACACACACACACACACACACACACACACACACACACACACACACACACCACACACACACACACACACACACACACACACACACACACACACACACACACACACACACACACACACACACACACACACACACACACACACACACACACACACACACACACACACACACATGCCGATTCAAATCAATCACGAGAAGAGTGGTGGAATCATAACAGCATTAATACTCAAATTAACCTCATAATAATAAAATAATAAAAATAAAAATAATGACGATGCTGATGTTATTTTAACGACAGTGATGCTAAAATTTGTGAATGAAATACTACTCCATTTAATATCGATAACGTCCATAATGACAGTTTTAATGATTACGTGATAGGGATTCACGCATTATTCTTGTACTTTATATTGTATGCAGTTAGTGTACGTGAAATAGATAAAATAAATAAACAGTGGAATAAGTTACGGGTCGTTGAATAAAGTTTAATTTACATGGTGGTGCAGAGCTTACTTTGCAAAATCTTGTACATAATGGAATAGAGTTTAGTTGACACAGTTAACAGAGCATGTTGACTGTCATAGAGTCATGTAACATCATTACTTGAAACATCATTACTTGAAACTTCAAAACCTTCGGTGAACGTTCTTTTGGTTACATTGCTCCGACTGTCTGGAACTCGTTGCCGGCCGACCTGAGAGCTTCTCCCTCCCTCCCAACTTTCAAAGCTAACCTAAAGACGCATCTCTTCCGCCAAGCCTTCTGATTGATTTGTACATGACCGCTACCTGTTTCATATTCATTGCTATCTGTGTGTGTGTGTGTGTGTGTGTGTGTGTGTGTGCGTGCGTGCGTGCGTGCGTGCGTGCGTGCGTGCGTGCGTGCGTGCATGCGTGCGTGCGTGCGTGCGTGTGTGCGTGCCTGTGTGTGTGTGTGTGTCAGTTGGGGGCGGGGGTGGGGACTGGGAGGGATGGAATTAAGGGTAGGTAGTAATATAATGATTCATTTTCTTGATAGATTTCTGCTTCTCATATGGCACATGTATTTTTTTGGTGTGTATTTTATACATTGTTAGTTGTCATTGTATGTCATTATGTTTGTGAAACTTAGAAAATGATGGAGAATGTTGTAAATCGCAGTGAGTTTGTGTACACCAGAGAATAGCGCTATACAAAAGTTATCTATTATTATTTAGTATTATTATTAGTAATGGCTAAATTACATCTTAAAACATATTGACTGTAACAACGTCAAGTAACATTACAAGTAATGACAGGATTACCCCCACAGTGCATTTTGACTGCTATGGGGTTACGTAACATCACAAGTAATGACTGAATTACCTCATGCAGCATGTTGACTGCAATGACGTCACGTGACTGATTTACATCACGGGTCAGGTAACATCACAAGAAATGACTAAATTACCTCGTACAGCATGCTGACTGCCATGGGGTCACGTAACATCACAAGTGATAACTGAATTACCTCATACAGCATGTTGACTGCCATGGGGTCACGTAACATCACAACTCCGTTGCCCCATTTCTCCGCTCTGGCTATCTGTTTGTTGCTGCTCAGAACAATACCTGTCCCGTGGTTGTCATGGAAACTGACCGCCGTTGGCTAGAATACAGAAGAAAAACAACTTGACACAAAATGAACGTGACGTAATTCTCAACACACGCAGGAGCACGCTCGATACATTTACTGTCACATTTACTGTCACATTTACTGTCACGAAACACTGTACTCAGGTGGACATAAGCCATCCAACGGGGGCCGTGGGGCTACGTTTTTGGGGGACGGATTTAAAAAGGGAAACCCCTTGCTGGGGGAAGGGGGGGGAAAAATGACCCGGGGGTTTGGCCAAAGCGTTTAGGGGTTTTAAAGGGTTAGGCGGGTTTTAAATTCGAGAAAGGAAGGCCCCCCCCCGGTTTTCCCGTTTTCCCCCTTAAGCTTTTCAAAAAAGGGTCTCTCTTAAAAAAGTGGTTTTTTCATACCCCTGGGGACTTCAAATCGGGGGAAATTTTTCGGGAAAAAGCGGTTTGATTTTTGGGGGTAAAATCCCCGCAGGGGGAAAAAAAAACTTTTAACCAGAAGAAGAAAAAAATAAAAAAGGGAAAAGAAAGAAAAGGGAAAGAAAAAAAAGAAAAAGGAAAAAGAAAAAAAAAAAGAAAAAAAAAAGAAAAAAAAAAAAAAAGGAAAAGTAAAATTAAAAAAGTTAGTAAGTAAGAAAGGGAAAGGAAGGAAGGAAGGGGGAAAAAAGGGAAAAAGGGAAAGGAAGGGGGGAAAGGGAAAGGAAGAAAAAAAGAAAAAGGAAAAAAGGAAGGGAAAAAGGGGGCCCGGGGGACCCCCCCCCCGGCGTTTTGAAAAAATTTAAGACGGGGCTATTTTGGGGGTATAAAATTTAAAAAAATTACCTCCCCCCAAAAAACCCAAAACCCCAAAAACACAAAACCACACCCAAAACCCCCAACCCCCAAAAACACCCCACCCACACCCCCAAACACCAAAAACAAAACCACAAAACACCCCCCCCCAACCCCCCCCCACCCCACCACACAAAACCACCCCACCCCACCCCCCCAAAAAACAACCAAACACACAAACAAACCCCAACACACCCCACCCCCCCCCCCCCCGCCCCCCCCGGGCCCCCCCCCTTTTGCCCCCCCCAGGCCCCCCCCCACCACACACACACCCCCCCAAACCCACCCCCACAAAAACCCCCCACACCCCACCCCCACCCCCAAACCCCCCCACCCCCAACCCCAAAACCCCCCACCCCCAAAAACCCCCACCAAAACACACCCCAACCCCACCCCCACCCCAAGAAAAAAAACCCCCCCCCCCCACAAAAGGGCAAAAAAAAACCATGGGGGGCGAAAACCCCCCAAAAATTAAAAATTTCTGTCCCCTTTTTGTTCTTTTCCTTTCCCTTTTTCCCGTCTTTTTCCTCTCTCTTTCACCCCCCACACGCACCCCAAAAAAACCCACACCAAAACCCACCCCCCCCACACCCACACCCCACCCCAAACCCAAAAACCCCCCACCCCCCCACAAAAACCCCCAACCCACCAACCCCCCACCCCCACCCCCCCCCCCCCCACTTTACGTTACTTTACAAACGTATTTTAACCAAAAAAACGAAAAAGGCCCCAACCCAAAACCCCAAGCCCCCCCACCTTTAAAAAATTTAAATCGTACCCCCCCACCCCCCAAAAAAGCGAAAGGGGGACATGAAAGGGAAAAAAAAACTAAAAAATCCGGGGTTAATCCAGTTTTAAAAAAAACACTGAAAAAGTAAAAAAAAACAAAAAAGATATAAAATTTGAAAATTTGTTTTTCCCCTTTTTATTGTGCGGGGTGTTTCGGGAAATATCCCTTTGTTTTTTGAAAAAGCTGTAGGCTAAAAAAAAAAATCTTTTTTCTTTTTTTTTTTTTTTTCCTTTTTTTTTTTTTTCTTTTTTTCCCCCCCTTCCCCCCCCCCCCCCCCCCCCCCCCCCTTCCCCCCGCTGTTACCCCACGGGGGGTTTCCAAAAAGGGAAAACTTTGTAGAAAAAATCCCCACATTTCCCTTTTGTATCTGGGTGTGGGTCGGGACGGGGAAACATTTCTGGGGAAAATGACCCGGTCTTGTAACATTAAGGATCTCGGTGAAAATTAAAATGCTCAAAAAACCCTCTTTTTCCCATTCGGGGGCCCTCTTGGGGGGAAAAGGATCAGTTTTGGGTTTTTTTGGAAATAGGGTTTTGTGAAAATTAAATAATTTTTGAAAATCCGGGGGGACCCATGCGACGTGTTTGGGGGTGCATTTTTCTTAGGGTCTTTTGGGCGTTGAAAACAGGGGAAGGGTCCCCAAAAACGGGGTTATAAAAATTTTTTTGGGTAATTTTTCCCATGTTTTCCCCCCTTTTTTCAATGGTAGTGGGGTTTTGCGGGTTTTATCTTTCCCCCGGGGGGGTTTTTTGGGTTGCCCGGGAAGGGCTTTTGGTTTTGGGGAAGGGAATTTTGTAAAACCCAATTGTTTTTTTTTTCCCGATTGATTTGAAAAAAACTTTGTAAGGCGCTGCCCACTAAAAGGGAAAGGGGACAGAGAATTTTTGTTTAAGACTTTAATGCGCCCAACCCCAATCGCGCTTCCTTCCCCTCTGGGTTTTGGTTTTTGTTTTTTAAAAATTTATTTTAACCCGGGATTGTTTATTTTGGGGATTGTTTTCGTCTTTAAAACGTAAAAGCGCATCCCGAAAATATGTATATTGAAAAGGGCGGGTTAGACGTTTGTTTTGTTTTTGTTTATTTTTTTTTTCTGTTTATTTTTATTAAAGAAATTAAACTGAGCGCCTGGGGGAAAAATTTTTTAGGGGGGAAAGTGGGGGGGGGGGGGGACGGGGGTTTCACGATTTTGGGGGGACCTTTAAAACGTATTTTTTAATTTTTGCATTTGGGTTTTTTTTTTAGTTCTAAATTTAAAAGGGGTTTTGTTATTTATGTTACGCGCCTCAGGGGTCTTTGAAACAGTTTTAAACGCACTTCACGGGGGTTTTTACATGTTTTTGTTGTAACCCCTTTAGGGGCATTATAGTTTTGAAATTTGAGAAAACCCCCGGGGGGCGTTGGGAAAAATTTAGGGAAATTTTTAAGGTTTTGGGCATAAAAAATAGGTTTTTTATTTTTCCCGTCCCTTCCCGCCCGGGGACCTTTTTGGGTTGATGAAAAAAATTAGTCTCACTAGTAGTCCCGGGACTTTTAACATTTTTAAAAAATAGCCGGGAAACCCCCCAAAAGGAAGCACGGGGAAAAAAAAAAAAAACCCCAATGGAACGCACCCCCCGGAAACACTCCCCCCCAGGGAAACAGTTCCCGCAAAAAATCCACCCCCGGGGGGCACCCCCGGAAAACCCACCCCCAACCCCCCCAACCCAAACCCCCCCCACCCCCCAAAACCCCCCCCAACCCAACACACACACCCCAACACCACCCCAAACCACACCACCCCACCACACACCCCCCCACAGGGAAAAACAATCGAACCCACGCAAAAATGGGAAATCATCGTCCCACCCCCCCAAAACTCTCGGGTTTACACGAAAAAAACCACTAAATTTAAAGGGCCCCCCGGAAACCTTTTAAAGAAAAAAACACTCTAAAATTTAAGAAAAAGGTAGGATACCTATTGCAAAAAAAAATTCGTGCCCCCATCAAGGGTGATTTGTTCCCAAAAATGCGCTTTGGTTTTGGAAAAAACGAACGGGAAAAACTGTACCCTGATTTTGCACCCCCCAAAATTTTTTTTCCGTTGTAGTTTACACGAAAAGGGGGAAAAAAACCGGGGGCCCTTTCTTTTGATTTGGGACTACGACAAAGTGATTATGGGTCCCAAACGGGGAATAAGGGATGAAAAATTCCCCGCTTTTCTATTGCGGCCCAAAAAAAAACCCTCCCCCAATACCCCATTTTTAAAAACACAACACATCTGAAAAAAGGCCCAGGTATATAAAAAAAATTAAAAATTAATTTACACTCTATTTTTTTTCTCTCCACCCTTCTTTTTTTGGGGTTTTTTGTTGTTTTTTTTTTTTGGGGTTTTTTTTTTTGTTTTTTTTCTTTTTTTTTCCTTTCCCGAACATTTTTGCGGAATAAAAACAGGATTTTTTTTCGGGAGCCCCACCCTTTTGGAGAGGGGACGGGAAAATTGGGGGGGACAGTGGGCTTGTTGTTTTTTTGTTTTCCCGGGGCCAAAAAAAAATTACAAACCCTTTTTCCGGGGCCCCTTTTTTTTGTTTTGCTTTTCTCAGGGGAAAAACCTTTTACAAAAAAAAGGGGCCGAATGATTTTGGGGTTTTTTAGAGCCGGGAAATTGGATGTTTTTACAATAAAAAGCGGCCCAATAATCATAAAAAAAGTATTTTTTTAGAAAAATTTTTCAGTGATCTCATTTTAAAAATTTTTAATGCTCCCACGAAAAACCCAAAAAATCGAGGGGGGAGGGATACCCCCTTTTTTTTTCCCTTTTTTTGCTGAGCAGACAATGTTGTTGAAAACAAAAAAAGGGAATTTTTCCACATCTCTTTGTTTTCATTGGGAAAAACCCCGCAAAAAAAATTGGGTTTCCCATTTAAAATTTTGGGTATCGGGTTTTGTTCCCAATTTGCTTCTTTTTATTTTTTCGGAGAATCAAATTCAACCCCCGGGCCAAACCCCAATTATAAAATTTTCAAAAATAAATTTTTTTTTCCAATGCAAAAAAATTTATACCAAAAAAAACATAACGGGACATTAAAAACTAAAAATGCAAAAAAAATTATAATTTTTTTAAAACTTTTTCCTAAAGGACAGGGCCCCTGGGCCCCCCCTTCTTTCTAGGGGGCTCAAACGGGGAATTTAAACCAACATTTCCATCCCCCCGATTGGGACTGGGGAACCGCCCCCTTTAAAAAAACCAAAGTGGGGGGGAGAAAGCCATTAACGTGAAACGCATTTAAATTCTGAAAAAGAAAAACGGGGAACCCCGATCTTCATTACCCGGTTTTAAAAGGCTATTTGGTTTTAAAAAAAAAACCAAAAAAAATTAAAAAGGAAAAACCCAGGGCAAAAAGGGTTTTCATTTTTTCCCAAAAAACCGAGGGGCCAAAATTTGGGGACTGGGGGGAAAATTTGATGGGGACAAAGTTTTTGGAATTTTAAAAAAAACCCCACGGGGTTTAAAAAATTTATTGCCTTTGGGGACTTAAAATTCCGATTTTAAAAAACCTTCCCAAGCAAGCACTTGGGTTGAAATATCAATTTTTCATTTTTGCCCAAAACCTTAAAAAATTTTCTGCCCACTAGAAAAAACTCGACAATTTAGTACTTTTGTATTGATCTTAAAAACCCCCCCCAAAAGTTATAAAAAAAGTATAGGGTTTTTTCCCGGGAAAAAATTTTGTATTGCCCAAACCGGGTTTTTTGCCATGTGCAATGGTATCTTTAAAAAAAAAACCTTTTAAATTAGGGGTTTAAAAGAAAATTATACAAAATTATGCCAAATTGGTTAAATTCGCAAAACGCGGTTTCGAAATGGGGACGGGGCCCGATTTTAATGAAAAAAGGAAAATTCCAATGACGACTGGGGGGGGAAAAAATTTTAAAAACCTTAAAATTTTTTGGGAACCCGCCTGAAAATTCCCCAGCCTGAAAAAAAAAAAACCTTTTAAAATTTTCGCTCAAAAGAGGGTTTGCTTTTTTTAAAATCCCCGGGGGGGGCCCTTTCCCCCTGGGCTTTTAAAAAAAAAGGGGATATGGTTTTAAAAAAAAAGGGAAAAAAAAAACGCAGCAATAAAGGGACAAAAAGACTGGCAAAAGCTTTTTGGGGGACTTAAAAAAAATTTTTAGAAAAACTACAAAAGATTAGAGACAAAAAAACGGGGAAATTTTTAAAAAAACTTGTTTTAAAAAAGGGGCATTTGCCCCCCAAAAAAAAAAAAGTTGGGGAAACTAAAGGAATGGGGGAAAAAACGGGTAAAAAAATTTAGGGAAAAAAAAAAAGGGAAATTTTTCCAAAACCCGGAACTTTTCCCCCCCAAATCTTTCAAATGGAAATTTGTTTTCCCCCGGCGAAGAAAAGGTTTAAAAACCGCATTAAAATGAATTTTTTTACTTCAAAAAATCGTTTTTAACAAACCCAAACGAAATATTTCCAAAAAAGGGAAATTCCCCCAAAAACCCTGACTCTAAAAATTATAAATATTTTTTTCTTAGGGCACGCGGGGAAAATTACATAGGGGGAAAAAAAAATTTTTTGGGGAAAAAATTTAAAAAAGGGGCAACGGGGGCCGATTTTTTGTTTCTAAAAAATTTGGCTGATAGTTTAAACGGGGGGGACATTATTACGGGAACCCCTTAAAAACCCATCCAAAAAAAAACCCGCTTTTTTGAAGGGGAAGGTACCCTTTCCAAAAACATTTGGAAGATTGGGCTCATGAAAAAACCCAAAACTACAAAAAAAAAGGGAACCCGAAAAAATCTGTGAAAATAAATTACCCGTCCCTTTTTCGCTTTTTAAGTTGGGGTAGGAAAGGTTTAAAAAGGGATGTTTTCACGGGGCCCGTTTTGTTGAAAATTTTTTAAAAGGTTTTTAATAAATTATTTTTACTCCTCCCAGTCGGGATTTTTTTTGGCCAGGGGGGGACTGGGGACATTTAACCAAAATCAAAAATATATCATGCCCCCAAAATTTTACAAAATTCGATCAAGGAAAAACTACCAATCCTTTTTTTTTTCGACTTTTCCCAAAAGCCTTTGATCGAGTGTGGCAAAAAGGGATTTTTTGAAAAAAATAGAAGCTGTTGGAAATAAGAGGGGAAATTTGGGAAATTAGGGTTTTTTAAAAATATTTACAAAAACGCAAAAAAGCCCCTTGTTATAAAAAGGTAAAAAGTCTGAAAACAAAACAGTAAATTTTTGGAGTTCCACAGGGTCTGTGTTAGGACCCTTGTTATTTCTCAAAAATATATAAACGACATAACCAAAAATATTGAATCTGTTATAAAACCCTTTTTTTGGATGACACAAGTGTGTCACTTGCATTGAAAGACCCCGACAGAAGAGCAACAATTTTAAATTCTGACTTGGAAAAAAATTTAAAAGCTGGGCGAAACGATGGAAAGTTTGTTTTAATGAAGAAAAAACTGAAATTTTTAACATTTAAGAAAGACAACCTCCAGTTTACCCACTGTCATTTGGAAATAAGGCCGAAAAACAAGGAATGCCCCAAACACTTAGGTCTGATTTTTCAAAGTAACTGCAAATGGGGAAAAAATATAAACAGTATTATTAGAAAAGCAACCCTTCTTTTTCATGTTTACCTTCCTTTAAGTAAAAAGTTATGCAGAAAAGCCCTTTGGGTACTATGTACAAATCCTTTATATTGCCACAGTTTTTTACTACGCCGACATTTTTGGGATAATTTTACTGGAACACTTTCAAAAATGCTCGAAAACTCAATTTTGGAAAACTATAAGAATTATTTTAGGAGTGTTAGAGGAACAAGCCACCCAAAAGTTGTATTTAAAAAAAAACTGGATTTGCACACTAAAAGAAAGGGCAAAAAAGGAAAAAGCCCCATTTAAATTTTTTAACCAAAAAAAAGATTAATTACCTATGCCCCGGGGTACCTATCGAACTATTAACCCCCCTCAGGGGTTTTAACAACAAACCCGTATCATCGCAGAAAGACCACATGGAAAAAGGGCCCTTCCCCCCACAAAACAGAACTATATGCAAATTCATTCATTCCGTCAATACCCAAACTGTGGAACACATTTCCTCAAACCCATACAAACAAAACCTTCAATTAAATCCCGCTGAAAAAAAAATTTGTCAACGAATGACACTGTGGTTCCTATATATTTTATTTTGGGTTTAGAAAGGAACAAGGAACATTGTAGACTTGACTTGCTATTAGCGATTTAAATTATGACTTATTCAGAAACCACCTGTTAGAAGACCCTATATGTTCATGCGGATATACCCGAAACCACAGAGCATTTTTTACTTATTTTCCCCTTTTAAAGGGTTTAAAAAAAAAAAACCCTTAAAAAATAGAATGAAAGAAAAAATTTAACAACTTCTGTTTTTGGAAAAAGACCAGCTACATTTAGAAAAAATAATAAGAAAATATTTTTCTATAGTCCCCGACTTTCTGCGCCAAACCGACCCCTTTAAAAATGTAAAAGTCTGCCCCAAAATTTTTTTAATACAAGCGAAGAAGTACCCCGTTTTTTAAACCTCCCCCCCTCTCTTTTCTCAGATCAATAATTTTGACAAAATTACTAGACCATTCGGTTAGTTATTTGTTTTTTTTTTAAACCCCCCCCCTCCTCCCGTTTTTTCTAATTTTTTTTGTTTTTTGTTTTGTTTGTTTTTGTTGTCATTTTGGCTTTTTTTGGGTTTTTTTTTTCCCCCTGACGTTTTGACAACCCAAATTTTCCATCTTTCCATCGTAAATTTCTGTGTGATTATCATTTATCATAGGTAAACACTCAAAAAAAGCAACTGCTTTTTTTGTTTTCCCGTACTTATTTTTTTTGAACTTTTGATTTTCGATGAAAGAATAAAATTTTTTTTAAAACCCAAAAAGAAAAAAGAAAAAGGGAAAAACGCAACAAGAACAACAGCAACAAGAGCAACAACAACTGGACAGTATTAATTCGGAAGCTGTCGGGTGACATAATTAATTATACAGTTCTTTTTCAGGAATTAGTACATTACCTGTCTCATAATTGCAACGGTTTTAATGGAAATCCTCTCGACGTTGCCCAGTGTCCCCAAGTCTAGCAAAACGCTGGACACCTCACGAGGGTCAATGACGATGGTTACCGTGGAAACCTTGGCACTGGCCGGCAAGGTGGCGCTGCAGTCGAGCTTTGCCACGCACGTCTGCATCGCTGACGTCATGTCAATGAGAGCATGGCGACGTTTCATCCCTTCAGCACGTTGTATCGCACGTTTGTGTGACGTCATCTTCCCTTGCCGTTGCATCAGACAAGCCTTTGCGGCATGCACCGAGTCCTTGACGTCAGAGCACGTGCTCCGTGCCAGTTCCCTCAAGCGACAGCTACACGCCTTGATCGCTGACTCCAGGCGGTCATACATTACCTCCATCTCAGCGATGGAGGCTTGCGTGTGCTCTCTCGTGTCCTGAAGGTCCAGTTGGCCGATGGCTCGCTCCAGCTCCCCCTCCCTTTTTGCACTCAGCGTGGCCGCCAGCTCCGCCAACTTGGCCCGCGCCTCCTCCGCCTTCTCCTTCAGGTCCTCCACCTCCGGGCAGTTTCTGTGTTTGGACGAGGCGCACAGCAGACAGATGGAAAGGGGCCGTGCGTGGGGCAGTAGAGTTCGGTCGTCTTGTCAGGATGGTCCTCGCAAGTCGACTGGCGGTTGGCGACCACTTTCTCTGCCGTCAGAGAGGACAGGTCCTCCACGATGTGGCTTTGGGCCATGAGCAGATTTCCATGCGCCCCCCTTGCACGCTTCACACAGCATGTCCCCGCAGTTGAGACAGAGAGCCGTGGCCGCCACGTCCTCGCAGACGCAGCAGTCGTGTTCCTTGTTGAGGAGACGCTGGGCCTCCCCAACTCCTCCATGGCCAGGTCCGTGGGAAACCCGTCAGCGACGTCTTCCAGGCTTTGGAGTGCACGCTGCTCTTCTTCAAAGATGGCGCAGCGGCAGAGAGGACAGCGGGCTTCCTGCTGAGCCCTTTATCCAGTCCACCAGACAGTGGCGACACAGGAGATGTCCGCACGGGAGCAGCTTGGGTTCAGTGAACAGTTCGCGACAAACGCTGCACTCAAGTTCGTCATGCCCGTCAGAGAGTGAAGCAGACGCCATGGATTCCGTACCCAATCTTCCTGAAAAAATTTTTTCCGTACCCTTTTGGGGGCTAAAATTTTAGACACAAATTTTTTAGTAGAAACGAATCAATAGTGCACATCCTTGTGTCTCACACCAAGCAGTCTAAGTCATGGATCAACATAGTATTATCCTTGTATCTCACACCAAGCAGTCTAAGTCACGGGTCAACATAGTATTACCCTTAAATCTCACACCAAGCAGTCTAAGCCACGGATCAACATAGTATTATCCTTGTATTTACACCAAGCAGTCTAAGTAATGGATCAACATAGTATTACCCTTTATATCTCACATCAAGCAGTCTAAGTTACGGGTCAACACTACATACTTGTATCATATACCAAGCAGTCTAAGTCACGGATCAACACTGTATATCCTTGTACTACACACCAAACAGTTGTTTTTGTTGTTCTAGCGACTGAAGTCACGGATCAACAGTGTACATCTTTTTATCACATACCCAGCAGGCTAAGTCACGGATCATCTCTTAGCAATTCGATCGTGAAGTAATACCACAATGGGTCAGTGCACACGCAGAAATTAATGTCTCTTCTGTTAAAAACCCAAAACCCTTGGGAAACCCCGGAAACCCCCTTCCCAAAAAGGGTGGGGTAAGGGCAGTTTCAAACCCCCCCAGGGGGGAAACCTCTCCCCCACAAAAATTTTTGGGCCGGGTGGTTCAATTGGAAATAACCCTAAACCCTAACCCCCCAGGGACGGGTTTTACGGAAACCCGGAAACACCAAAGACATAATTTTCATTCAGCTAAAGTACAATCGCAATAAGTTAAAAACATACAAAAAAATAAGTACAACCATACAGATTCATTCACCCCTTACATATTTACAGATACAATACAGTCCCCTACAGTTAAATAATCATACAACATATTAGCCCTAAGTTTTAAATCAGTCATGGGATAAAAAATTTAAAATCAACAATTATAGTAAACCATTTTCAAAAAG
>JABMCL010003557.1:5000-10000 GCA_018857735.1 Alviniconcha marisindica
AATGGCCGGAATCTTTTACGTGCTATTGCGGTAACACAAGGTGCAACGGATAGCGAAATAAGAGTCAGCACAGAAAGTCGAATCTGGAGAAAGAAACCTACGCCGGAACTCTCTCGGAATGTTGTGGAAGTCGCTTTCGGTTCGGACTTCAGACGGCTCGCGTGCTTCAAGTCGGTTCTGGCCTCGGTCTAGCCCCGGCATTGACCACCAGGGCTGCCGATTCCAAACCCGTGGCGCCAATGCCGAAATTCAGATTCTGGATACCATATTAGCGACGTTTTTACAGAAACAGAAATAGAAACACTGAACACATTTCATCAGCACCAGCACCAGCGCTTTGGGCCTTGTAAATAAGATTAGGCTAATAGATCTATTAAAATTCTCATAAACAGGCTGCTAGCATTATTAGCACAGGAATTGTAGTCATCCTTATCACCTCCGTTATTATTATCATCATACGAATTGTAGTTGTCTTTATTATTATTGATATTATCACCAATTCATCGTTTTCTACACGAATAGGTCCATAGATTCACATGTTTTTAGTACATGCGGAGTTATTTTCTTGTTTTTATAATCAACCGAATTCTAACATGGACTACGGGATCATTGGCGAGCTTATGTCATGTGATGTAGTGTGTGTGTGTGTGTGTGTGTGTGTGTGTGTGTGTGTGTGTGTGTGTGTGTGTGTGTGTGTGTCTGTATTGTGTGTGTGAGTAGTGTGTGTGTGTGTGTGGTGTGTGTGGTGTGTGTGTGCGTGTGGTGTTGTATGTGTGTGTGTGGTGTGTGTGTGTGTTTGATGTGTGTCGTGGTGTGTGTGTGTGTGTGTTTGTGCGTGTGTGTGTGTGTATGTGTTGTGTGTGTGGTGTGTTGTGTGTGGTGTGTGTGTGTGTGTGGTGTGTGTGTGTGTGTGTGTGTGGGAGTGTGTGTGTGTCTATGTGTGTGATGAGTGTGTGTGTGTGTTGTGTGGGGTGTGTGTGTGTGTGTGGTGTGTTGTGTGTGTGAGGGCATTTGGAGTGTGTGTGTGTGTGTGTGTGGTGAGTGTGGTGTGTGTGTGTGGTGTGTGGTGTGTGTGTGTGCGTGCGTTCGTGCGCGCGCGCGCGCGTGTAGTCTATCCACACTGAGGAGACTCAGTTTAATCTCAAGCGTTGCTGTTGTTACTACCATGTTGCTTGTGGTGCAGACTGTGTGGACAGTGCCGGAGTGAACCCACAAGCCGGCACGGGCTCATTTTCGGCAAATGAGGCTTTAACAGTGCTTCTGTAACAATGGGATGATGGGCTCTGCACACTGATGGCCTGTCAGGTCTCGGAAACACCCCACCTTGTAGGCTCCGCTGAGTAAGCAGACTCCTTCATTGCTTGGCTTCAAACGCTTATACACACACACACACCACACACACACACACACACCACACACCACCCACACACACACACACACACACACACCCACACACACACACCACACACACGCACACCATACACACACCACACACACCACACACACACAACACACACACACACACACACACCACACACACACACACACACAACACACACCCCAAAACACACACACACACACAAACAAAACCCCACACCCCACCCCCAACACAAAACAAACAAAAAAACAAAACAAAAAAAAAAAACAAACAAAACACACACACACACACACCCCACACACACACCCCAAAAACACCACAACAAAAACACACACAAAACAAACACACACACCCCCACACCAAAAACACACAAACAAAACCACACACACCCCAAACAACACACAAAACACAACCAACCCCAAACCCAAACAAAAAAAAAAACAAAAAAAACCCCACACACACACACCCCCACACACAAACACACCACCACACACACAACCCCAACACACCCCCAAACCCCCCAACCAACAAAAACCCACACACCACACACACACACGTGTGATTTGAAACCTAAAAAACCCCAATGTCCCCCCCAAAACCCCGCGAACGCCCCTAAAAAAAAATTGTACATCAACAACCCCCCCAAATTTCAGGGCCCAAATTTACTGCAGTAATCCCCCCTGTGTGTATCCCGTCGTTTCCGTGTTAGTTTGGTCCGTGTGTGTGTGGGGTTTTTTGTGTGTTTTGGGTGTGTGTGTGTGTGTTTGTGTGTGTGTGTGTGTGTTGTTTTTTGGTGTGTTTTGGTTTGTTTTTTGTGTTGTTTTGTGGTGTGTGTGTGGGTGTGTGTGTGTGTGTGTGTGTGGGGTGGGTTTTGGTTTGGGAGAGAGAGAGCGAGCGAGAAAAGAGGAGAGAGACAGGAAACAGCCCAGAAAAGACAGACAAAACAGACAACAGACAGAAAGACAAAAAAGACAGAGAAAAAGGGGATTGTTGCTTCTTTCCCTTTTTTTTTGATCTAATTTATAATTTAAATTACTTTGGGGCCCAAACCAACTGCTCCCTTCCCCCCCGACCCTTTTTTTTTCTTTGCAGGGGACCCAAAATGACGGCAGTTTCGGCACAAGGGAAAAGCAAAAAGACTGTTCCAAAACCTAAGAAATTTAAAACATATGGTTTTCAAGTTTTATTCTTTTTTTAATTCAAAAAAAACGGTCAAGAAGTCAAGTCAGGCTTTTTGCAAATAAAAATGTTACCAAAGCACATATATAAAAAAGTATGGTTTTTGGGGCGTTGTTGTTGTTTTTTGTTGGGGTTGTTTTTTTTTGTTTGTTTGGGTTTTTGTGTGTTTGTGTGTGGTGTTGTGTGTGTGTGTGTGTGTGTGTGTTGGGGGTGTGTTTGTGTGTTTGTGTGGGGGTGGGGTGTGTTTTTTGTGTGTTTTTGGTGGTGGGGTGTGTGTGTTTTGTGTGTGTGTGTGGTGGGGTGTGTGTGTGTGTTTGTGGTGTGGTTGTGTGTGGTGGTGTTTGTGTGTGTGTGTTGTTATTGTTGGTTTTGTGTTTTGGGGTTTGTTTGTGGGTTTTTTTTGGGTTTTTTGGGGTGTTTTGCAAGCGTGGGGTTTTTTTTGGTTTTTTTTAAGTGTGTGTTTTTGGTTTTTTTTTTTTGTTTTTTTTTTTTGGGGTGTGTGTGTTGTGGGGGGTTTGGGGGGGGGGGGGTAATTTGTTTGTGGTTTATGTGTGCAAGGTGTGGTGTGGGAAAGGGGTTTTTTTTGGTTTTTGGGTTTTGTGTTGTGTGGTGTGTGGTTTTTTGTGTGTGTGTGTTGTGTGGTGTGGTGTGTGTGTGTGTGTGGGGTGTGATGTGTGTTTTGTTTTTGTTTTTGTTGTTCTGAGAAGTTTGGGCCCTGCAACATTTTTAAAAAATTTAAAGAAAAAGATCGGTTTTGTTTAAATTCAGCTTCTCTCTGTCTGCGTCTACTCTTGTTGGTGATAAAAAACTGAGTCACAGTATATTCCAAAAGTCCTTTCACACAGCCAAAAAGAATGGTTTTAAAGTTTGCACAGGGATCAGATGGTTTTTTGTTTGTTTCTTTTTTCTTTTGTTTTTTTGGGTTTTTTTGTTTGTTTTTTGTCTATTGTTTGTTGTTTTAATGTTTTTTTATTCCCCTGTCAGAAAAAAAATAGTCTTCAGCAGTAGCAAAAATAAAAAACGAAAAAAAGTACACTAACAATAACCCGCAAAACACACACAACCCCACACAAAAACACACACACACACACACACCACACACACACACACACACCCCACACACACCACACACACACAAAACCACATCCACCCACACACACACACACACACACACACACACACACACACACACACACACACACACCCCACAACACATAACACTCCCCACACCCACACACACAACACAAAACACACACACAAAACACACAACACACCACCACACCCACACCCTTTCACACAAAAATACACACACGCACACACACGCACATACACACCACATACACCCCCCCCCCCAAACACACACCCCAAAACACACACACACACAAACCACACACACCCCACACAAAAACACACCCCAACACACACCCCAAAACACACACAAAACCCCACACAAACACAAAACACAACCCCCAAAAACACACACACACCCACACACACACACACACACACACACACACACACCACACACAAACAAAAAAACCAAAACCACCATACCCCAACACACACACCAACACCACACCCCCACACCACCCCACCCCACACCACACACACACACATAACACCCCACCACACACACACACACACACACACACACACACACACACACACAAAACACAACACACACACCACACAAAAAAACCACCACAACAACAAAAACAAAAACCAACAAAAAAAAAACACCCCAAAAACAACACAAAAACCCGGCCACCACACCACACACACAAAACACACACACACACACACACCACACACACACCACCACCACAGGCACACACAAACCCCACACACACACACACACCCCCACACACACACAACACACACACACACCATACACAAACCAAAACCCCACACACACACCACAACACCACAAAACCACCACACACACACCCCCACACACACACACACAAACCACACACACACACAAGCACGCACCACGCACGCCGCACGCACGCCGCACGCACGCACACACAACACACACCACACAAACAAAACACACACACACAACACACCACCAACCAACCATTCACGATGCTCTGTAATTATCATTGCCAGTAAAGTCAACGATTTTATGAGTACCACCTTTGTACATAATATGCAAAAGTCCCGTACTAACCTGGGGACGGGGGTGGGCTCATGATGTATATAAACTACTCGTCCGAGGCAAACTGTATTCGACACTTTGCAAGGCCGACAAGTCGCATCACCATGAACAGTTTCCTGTTGCAGATTCTGCTTCTGTCTGCTGTACTTGCTGCCGTCTCGTGTAGACCTATCCTTCCAGAAGGTGTACCTTTTGTGTATGATTGGTATCTGTACCTAGTTCCTGCTATTGCGGTTGATCTTTCTCTTCATGCAGGGATGATAAAACATGAGGGCTGTGATG
>JABMCL010003557.1:30000-50000 GCA_018857735.1 Alviniconcha marisindica
TGCTGATAAGTAATGCTGACCACCCTGTAACACCAGCTGCGCTACCTGCACCCACCTGATCCACAGCACCGACACAGTTTGCTTGGGTGAACTGGCTGATCACTGGTATGGAGGGTTTAAACATGAATCTGTTTTTGTTATCTTCAAAAGCAGAACCCAGGCACTGACGCAGGACAAGGAGGAGAGATGCGACAGCAAATGAGAGCAAGAGGGGTTGGGGGTGGGGGGAAAAGGGAGATAAGCATGAAGGGAGCAAGAGGTGCTGGGGGATGGAGGGGGGGTAGAGAAGGGGAGATAAGAGTGAATGGAGCGAAGGGGTGCTGGGGGTGGGAGGTGGGGGGGGGGGGAGAAGATGGGGAGATAAGAATGAAGGGAGATGGGAGACAGAGTGAATGAGAGCGAAGGGGGGGGGGGGGGGAGATGGGGAGATAAGAATGAATGGGAGATGGGGAGATCAGAGTGCATGGGAGCGAAGGGTGCTGGGGGGGGGGGGGGGGGGGGGGGGGGGGGTAAGAATGAATGGGAGATGGGGAGATCAGAGTGAATGGGAGCAAGGGGTGCTGGGAAGGGGGTGTGGGGGGGAGGGAGGGGAAGTAGAAGGGGAGATAAGAGAGACAGACATGTTTCCTACTTGTGATGGTAGTTCAGTTTGTAGGAGCAGTCTGGACACAGACCTGGAGAAAAAGAAAAAAGAAAAAAAGTTAGCACATACAACAACAACAACAAATGTGAAGAAAAAGAAAAGAAAGAAAAAGGAAGAAGAAAAAAAATTGGCATCATGAAATCTGATCTTAACACAATTATAACATACCAAAAGAAATTAATGCTACTATTTTAACACATTTGGTCAGTGTTGATAAATAATCAAAAGACTAAAATAAAACAACCACTGACAAAACAGGAATAAACACTGAAACAAAATTTAAGTATGTACTGTTCTGTGTACTTGATTTACCCAAACACTAAAATAAAAGTATACCATTATTGCACCCCAGCATGAACATAGACACAATATACACACACTCACACACACAATCTACCCAGACATATACCACACACTCCCCCCCCCACCCCCCCCCCCTCACACACCCTACACACACACAATCTACCAGAAACTCCATCACCACCCCCCCCCCCCCCCACACACACATGTACACACACACACACACACACACACACACACACACATGCATACACACAAACACACACACACACACATACACACACACATACACACACACACACACACACACACACACACACATATATACTCACTCTCTCACACACACATATATACTCACTCTCTCACACACAACACACACACACACACACACACACGCACACACACACACACACACACACATACTCACACACACACACACACACACACACACACACACACACACACACACACACACACACACACACAAGTGGGGAAACATCTGACTGGGATACATGTGGATAATGTTCATTAGGGACATTCTTAAGGGAAAACAATGATCCTTGATCAGTTGACAGGGACAGCGACAACAAAGAAACATGAAATACCGATTTCCATTCCAACTTACGCAACTTGACCAGGGCATTTTTCTTCTCCCCCTGTTCGACATAGGCAAAGTTGACTTCCCAGCTGCGCAGACCTTCCCTCTCTGCACATTTCTTGCTGCCACATACAAACTGCCCTGCAATGGACACATGCAGCTGTCGTACCTTCCTTCAGACCCACTATCTTCAACTCTCTTAAGGCAAATTCCTTATAAAGGGAACTTTATCCTTCCCTGAACAAAGCAAACTCCTTATAAAGCGAACTTTATCCTTCCCTGAACACGTTACCACTATGTGCAACTCTCTTAAAGCAAACCCTTAATAAAGCGAACTTTATCCTTCCCAGAACATGTTACCAGTATGTGCAACTCTCTTAAGGCAAACTCCTTATAAAGGGAACTTTATCCTTCCCAGAACATGTTACCACTATGTGCAACTCTCTTAAGGCAAACTCCTTATAAAGGGAACTTTATCCTTCCCAGAACATGTTTTGTCCAGCAGGTAGAAGCAATCAAATTAAATGCTTAGAATTACAGGTTTTGTCTTAATACGTCCCATCAATGTCTTTTAATAAATTTTCTCTGCCAAAGAATTTGTACTGTCCAAGTTCTGATTCCTTTAGGAATAAACTGTCTTAAAAAGAAGTTTAGCAAGCCAGAAATGTTCCCTTGGAGATGCTCGTTCCACACAGTTAAAAGTGTGACAGTGAATTCCAATAGGACATCAGGTGACATCAAAATAATCAAAGGGGAAGCACATTTCCTTGGACACGATAAATATGATGTCATGACGGCAGGGGAAGGGTCAAGTTTGTCAGCTGGCTCCAAGCACCAGACCTGAAGACAACATAGCTCAACCAAAATATGTCCTAGTTCTACATCTCATTTTCACCACATCTGTGTACCAAAATTGCCCCTACACTGTCAACAATCTCCATTAAACTTGCAAAGAGGTTTGAGTACTAAGAAGCAACATAGCACTGAAGTACACACAGTCGTAAACATTGGGCACATCTGCTCTAGGCGAACAATTTGTTGTGTCTTGATTCAAACAATTGGGGTCTTGTTCGTGCTGGTATTTGTAAAGCACCGTGAGCAGTTACAAGAAAAATCAGAGCTCAGGAGCTGTGTGAAAACTGAGGTGGCCGTTCTGGGCTCCCGTCCCTAATAAGCCTATGGTTTCTGTCCACATAAAGCAACGCTTCATCATCAACAACAAAAACGCAGCCTGGTATGATCTGAACTGTCTGTGTGGTTACATCAGAAATGCCGATCAAGCACTCACTGCTATTTGAGCACCAATCGGAAAACTGTCAGCAGACAATTTTAGGAGACCTGTTATGGAACCAATTACGGCAGTGCTTGGATTCACTTGATTTTACTAAGTTTTTATTCTAATTAAGCAAGTGAAACCGTATAGTAGTTGATTACGTTTTTATGTACTTGTTATTATTTGTCAAAGGCAGACAACTGAATTTTCTTTTTAAGGATTAATAAAGTATTACTGTATTGTACTGTATTGTATGAAAAATGTTGCAAACCAGTGAAATGGCAGATGATGCAGTACTGAAGAAAAACAACAAGCAAGTTCAAGAAGGAGGAAGATCATTTTTTTCCCTACAGAGAAAGCTCTGCAAGAAGTTGCAAGCACTTCCACGGCCTGGGTCAGCCCAGGTTCTATGAGCAGGAACAACAGCTGCATGACATGTGCGTTTTGGCGAACAAATACTCCCCACGGAATTGCTACGTTAAAGCAGCAGCCCTGAAGGTTTAGGTTCAGGGCTCTGGCAAGAGGGTTTCATGACTGAGGAGGTCTAGTTTTCCTCGAAGCAGTTGCAGTAATGACGTGATGGTAGTTCAATAAAGTCATAGTGCAGGGTGGCAAGATGCTGAGGGTGTGATGGTGGGAGGGGGCAGCGAAATACCTTTTCCATCCACAACTTCTGCTTCAGTTCTCCATCTCATTCCAACCTGAAACAAGGTAGATCTGTGTTTGTATGTTAATTTTTTGTTTAATCAAACTACTAGAGAGAGAGAGAGAGAGAGAAGAGAGAGAGAGAGAGAGAGAGAGAGAGAGAGAGACAACACACACACACACACACACACATGTATTACTATTAGGAAGGACCATTTCACCAGGATAGATAAACTGCTGCCCTGTATGCTAGATTCAAGCTCCAAGAGCAGTTAACCCTTTCTCTGTCCTTGTGGAATCACACCATGGGGAAGTGTTTCCCACCTGCCAGAAAAGGTGTCCTAGGACGTCTCGCTCACATTCTGCCTGCTCAACGCACGCTCAGAAAAGGCCAAGTTCTTTTTAATAAAATCTCTTTCTTTTTTTCTTCTTTTTTTCCTAAGCTGTCTGTGAGACTTCTTTTAAAAGGAATTGCATCAGCAGCACAAACTCCTTGGCAGGGAAAGAGTTAAGGAAACATTGCTGCTCCTCACTGCTGTAGTGTGGGGTTCCATCATAATAGACGATCTTCGGAAATCCAGGGGACTGCACTCGGTAAGTGCCTATGGGCACAGACCTGTATAATGTAGGACCTAGATATACAGGTCCATGCTCGTAGCGCAGAGTAGGTACGCTTTTGTTGGGGTAAAGTGAGCATGTGGGTAAAGTGAGCATGTGGGAAAGATGACAGATACCCATTTACAAAAGGCAGAAAAGGCATCAGAAATGCCGATCAAGCACTCACTGTTTGTGGGGAACAGCTGGTAGTCTAGTATAAATTATAACAGGTCCATGCCTGAAGATCTAAAATTGTCGCGGGGGGGGGGGGGGGGGGGGGGGGCGTTTTTCTAGTTCTACAAGACACACTTTTTCAGGAAGTAGTAGGTTTGGTAGTTCAAGGCATTTTGCTTAAGAGTAAGACTTAAGAGTTCTGAATGCAATGACAGATTCATAAAGGGACAGTTCTGTAAACAGTAAGAGAGAATGAGGCCATTGCAAAAACAACAAGAGAGAATGAGGCCATTGCAAAAACTCAACTCCTCCAAGGGATCATCTTTCTCGCTGCTTACTCTTTGAGGCAAAATTAACAATCTGATTTTATATAAGACATCATTCTTGCTGGAAGCAGGAAATAAATCCTGAAACCAACAAAATACCCACAAATACAAATATCAATCATACCTTGTTTTCTTTGTATCTGCTCAGGTCTGCCAAACAATACTCTTTGAACAACTTGTCATAGTACTTCTTGGCCATGGCTTTTTCCCTGAACAAAAAGTTACATATATATGTTATCAACATGGCATTTTTTTTTTTCATTTTTATACCATGACATCAGTTACAGGTAATAAACAGGTGATATGGTAAAGGCGATCAAGTGGGCTTTTAATATACAATATGCTATGACATCAGTTACAGGTAATAAACAGATGATACAATAAAAGCAATAAAGAGGTACTATTCACAAAGAAACAGGAAGAATACAAACTTTTAATGTTACACATAAAATTGAAATAATATAAAATAATCTTGTTTTAAATTAAATGTTGTGACGTCAGTAAATCTTAACAGATAAACATACTGTGTCGCTAACTAAACAGCAACCAACATATCCAACTAGTAACAATATTTATTAAATTGAATCCTTCAGTGGGCAGAATATTGTGCACTACAAATGAAGAACAAAACTGATACAATAATCCATTCTAAACCGATGAAGAAATTGTTACCAGTTCCCTTCACTTTCATCTTCTTCATCCCATAAAAAGCGATGATTTTCTCGGATGACATCCATGTCTGTTCTGTCTTTGGAGCTGGAACAAAAACAACACGAGTTAAAATGCAGTTAGAAAACAGTACATAGAATATAAAATATTTAACATGAATAAAAATCAACACATCTAAATCATCTTGTAAAAAAATGAATGCTCCCCCTACCCAAGGACAAATAGCCATGTGTACTGACTGGTATGATAGCATGTGCCTGTGGTAATGACAACGTATGAGTGAATGGTCAGTTGGATGTGAACGTGTTTGCATGCAACTGGATGAATAAATGATCAGTGGATTGAATGATTGTGATTGTGTTGCATGGGTTCTCTGCAATATGGGTTGAAAACGGAGCTGTTCTCAGATGACCATGAGGTATATATACTACTATAAGAGTGTGTGTGAGAGAGGACATGAGAGAGAGAGAGAGAGAGAGAGAGAGAGAGAGAGAGAGAGAGAGAGAGAGAGAGAGAGATTGATTGAACTTTATTTCTCAAAGGTGAAGATATTAGCACAAAGGCCGACTCACATATCTGCCGTTGCTACAGTACTACTAATAACAGAGAGAGAGAGAGAGAGAAAGACAGAGACAGACAGACAGACAGAGACAGAGACAGAGAGACGGAGAGAAAGGAAGAAAAGGAGAAAGAAGATGAAAGATAGAAACATGAGAGAAACAGAAGACAAGACTAGAGACTGAGATGGAAATAAAGAGCTTCTGTGTTGAAGACTGCTGAGAGAAGACAAAAGAGAGAAGACCTGAGAGAAAGAGAAGACAAGACTAGAGAGACTGAGATGGGAATAAAGAGCTTTTGTGTTGATGACTGCTTTCAGCTTTGGATTGACTAAATGAATGAAAAACACACCAACACCACTGCAACCAACAACTACCCAAACCACCAACACTACACATGACTGGTGTCATTTTCACTCAAGGGACAGTTTGAATACTGTGCAACCAAACACCAAGGAAGGATCACCATAACATGATATTCATTTTGGCAGTAAACCCATAGAGAAAAAAAGAAGACAGAGCGGACTTACCTATCTCTTTTAAAGTCTGTCATGTCTCCTCCAAAGTAGAGAATGTAGTTATTGACAAACTGCTTGTGGCGGTCAAACTGATCAGTGTGTCAAGGTACAAATGATATAATATAATATATATATTATTAAAGTCAGCAATCTGCCAAGAGTGGCAGTAACTCAAGACATGGAAAAGCCAAACAAGCACATTTTATTAAGTCTCAAAGAGTATCTTATTTCAGTTAAAACAAAGATGCCTCTGTCAGTTGAAAACACCTTTGTAGAGCGATCAATGCCAAATTAAGGATACAGCACTCATTGTCAGGTAATGAAGTCGATGAATCCTTCCCTCCTCTCTGCAAAAACAAACAAAAACAAATTAATTGATAATAAATTCAACAGGTTAACTCTTTCAAGATTTTCTGTGTCTTAAGACGCAGAGCTTAGCAGTATGCTTGATGACGATCCACGTCTTAAGACGCGGTAAGAATTAAAGATTTTTAACGGTCTTACCGACTTTCGAGTTGACTGGAGGCAATTATATTATACTAACTGCATCAATTTCGGACACTTCCAGTAATCCCCCTTAGTCCAGTCGAGTGTTCCTTTGTCTGTTTTGGCATTTGTAACACGTGTCAAACTGACGAAAGTTGTATGTTTCAAAATGGCGGTGTGGAGAGTGAACTTGCATTACTTGGTGAGGGAAACTGTGGAATTAGTACTGAACGAGGGATCGGATCTAGAAGATTTTTTTGGAAAGTGGTTCTGAAGAGAACATTGTTGATTTTGGCGAGGAGTTTGTGCCAGTAGATCTCGAGGCAGACTCAAGAGACAGCAACAATATCATCTTCATTTTCATCATTGGGATCCGTGCAACCCATAGAATAAAACTCTTTTTTTTACTGTGTTTGGACAGTTCCTGCTTTGCTGTTGCAACAGAGAAAGGTATATGATATGACTCTATGGATTATTTATCTGATAAGTACACATCCCAAGCTTTCTAAAATGTATATATATATATATATATGTTTATTGTATTATTCCTAGTAGTTTATTTACAACAATTCTTTTTAAACGGGCAAAAACAGTGCATCTACAGGAGCCGAGTGTGTCATTTTGTGGCGTCTTTAATGAGTTTAAAAAAATAAAATAAAAAGCTACACAGAAAATTTTATTAATGGATAAGAAAATCAACATGTTGAAGACTAGGAAAGTGCTAACTAAAGTTTAACCACCTAAACAGATGAATAAACCACATCATTTATAAAACAGCTATCAGTACATGAAATCAATGAATCTAATTAATGACGGACTCACACAGTCACTAGCTGGACTTGAATAAATGGACCAATCAACTATATACTGAATCAGTAATATAAATTGTAATATAATTATATCTAGTCATTGTGTTAGTTGGTTTAAACTTAGAGTTAGACTGCCAATCAGAAAAATACACACACAAAAAAAACCCTCATCAATCAAGTATTAGAATTAGTGAGGCCATAATGCTTTGTTAAAAAATTAAACACATAGATCTACAGCTGTATGCCCCCACTCCTCCTTTTTGTCAGTTTTGTCCACCACTGAAGGCAAGCAACTTGAATTATATAGCAGTTAATAACACTGTCTTTTTTAACGACAGTAATTAATTACTCTACTTCACTGTTTTTGTTTGTTTGCTTGTCTTGTTTTATTCTGCTTTGAAAAAGGACAAAAAGTAACACTAACTTGACTAAGGCATAAAGAGAAGAAAAAAATGCATACTTTGTGTATTGTTCTCCCATCTCCTGGTAGTTTGGCACTCCATCTGTCTTTGTCTTTTTCTTTGGCAGCAAGCTCTCATACTGTAGTCTGGAACAAATGTCATCATTATCCACAGTTGATATAATACTCATACTAGAGTAATAGTTCAATCTATGCTCAATTTTAATACTTCTAAACAATTGTCATCAAAATGTTGGTACTATTAAATGTTTCCTCTCTCTTGCTATGGCTGTGTGTCTGCGTGCATGCATGCATGTGCACGTGTGTGTGTGTGTGTGTGTGTGTGTGTGTGTGTACAAAAAAAAAGTCATCTTCGGATAACATTAACAATGCAGTATTACATACGTTATGGTACAAAGTAAATTGTACAAAGAGATTGAAACCACATTACAAGCATGATGGAGAGTTTACACACACACACACACTCACTCACACACACACACACACACACACACACACACACACACACACACACACACACACACACACACACACACACACACACACACACACACACACACACACACACACACACACACACACACACACACACATAGTTCAAAATGATTAATTGTCCAACTACATGTTAATTGTTATAATAAATTATACAATGAAAATAAAGCAAAAGGGTCTTACTTTCTTTTCTTTGACTCCAAATCAGAATCAAAATCAGAACTGTACCCTGCAACAGCAATCTGTAAAACACACACACACACACACACACACACACACACACACACACACACACACACACACACACACAGTGACATTTTTCAAACCAGAGTGACATCTATAAAGTATAAGGTGGCAAAAATGGTTCAAACAAACCAGTCAGGCAATCACTGTAACTGGTCAGATATATATGGCTTACTACTAGGCTTACTACTAGAGCTCTACTAGTGACCACTATGATCCCTCCCACATCTCTTACACACACACACACACACACACACACACACACACCACACACACAACAACAACAACAACAAACAACAACAACAACAATAACAACAAACTGGTCACATTCTTAGGCATATATTTTATATGTAATGTTGACTGTACCAGCTGACTGAAGGTTGGTATAAAAAAAATGTTTTTTTTGTTTGTTTATTTTTTCTATTGCCGGTAGCGTGTACCGATAGTCTCAACAGTCTAGCGGAGGTTCCAAAATCCCATACTGCAAAAAGCAGCCTACTTTTGGTTTCCGCTGTCTGTTCGTACACAAAAATAACTGCACCCATCGTTATAGATTGTAGACCTGCTAACTAATACAGCAGTACTAGCTGTAGTGATAGTGACAATACTAGTACTAATAGTAATACTTACTAACTAGTATACAAATACTACAATACTAACACTAACTACTGTACTACTACTAGTTAGCAACTCAAACTGAGTAAGATCTTGTTTTGCACGGTCTGCCTACCAAGTATCATGCTGAACACGGTAACTGGCAGGTGTAAAATTCACACACACACACACACACACACACACACACACACACACACACACACACACACACACCCCGCCAGCTAAAAGAATGAAGTATTTGAGTACCTCTGTGAAATCAATTCTTTCAGCCATATTGATGATTGTCGTATAGGAGCGACCTCCCCTTTGGCGTCTTTTTACACAAATATAGATAAACTGTGGCAATACGCATGTGTCTTACGTTGTGGACGATGATATCTTTTTTCACCAAATATTTGATACAGTAAAGTCAACAGGTAGACCATTACTCGAGTGGGAGGGGCATAACTCAGACGAACATTGGCACTGTTTCCAAAGGGCAATGCTGGCCTGGAAATGCCTGACAGTAGTGACTCAGTCGAGCCAGCACTGAGTCACTCGATGACGGGGTGGAACGCATAATTATGGGCTCTTCGGGTGATTTGATCTAATTGTAATGTGTTTTTGTTTTTGTTTTTCAACTATAAGCCAATTCTGTTCGGAGCTGTACTCGTTCTCATTTTTGGGAGCTGGTACATCGCTGTTTTGAAGGTTTTGGTAAAAAGGCAAACACTGTTTTCAAAATGGCTGCGCCCACAGTGAAAGTTCCAGGTGTGTCTTGCTCGTTTTCGTCTGCTTCCCTACTAAAGAAAGTTGAACGAATATGATAAAGAAACCCGTAGTTTGAAACTCCTGCATCCAGATTCAGTGTAGCTTTTTTTGTAGCTGTAAAAGTAAAATCTCCCCAGTAAGAAATTGCTCACAAATTGCAAGTAGCACGATGAAGTCCACTTCATAAATTGTGTGTGACAGTGAGTGTGTGTGTGTGTGTGTGTGTGTGTGTGTGTGTGTGTGTGTGTGCGTGTCTTGTATACTTTTACGATCATACTAAGGAAAAAAGAAATGAAACGATTTTAATAGGTGAGTGTGCATGTTCATTGTTATGCTTTATTTTCTCTTTTTCTTCTCCTTTTTCTTTATTATTATTATTAATATTATTATTATTATTGTAGACCCTGGGGGGGGGGGGGGGGGGGGGGGCGTTTCTTATTAAGTTGTTTAGCTTTACTGTTTTTACTACAAATAGACTGTAATCTTATTGTCTTATTCTTCTACCAGGACAAAGACTTGCTCGGAAGGATGAGACCACAAAAGTGGGACCAGGCACATACGAAAGAAATGGCTTCATCTACTCCAGTCTGGCAGGTTGTGTCCAGAAGGAAGCATTATCAGATGGCAGTGTATGCAGTTCTCATTTGTTTGTACTAAACTGTAATTTATATTATTACATTTAGACTGGTATATAATATTTAGAAAAGTGTTGTTATAATGTTAAACATGTCATTTGTTAATGACAAAATGCATTGTAAAATGTTACCCTGCCGCCACTTCTCGTTTGTGTTGTTCTTTCTTAGGCATGTAGAATTTTTAGAGCTTTTAAGGTTTGGCACTGTAGATTTAACCCACTTGGCCCCAGACCACCTGTCACCGCCTGCCCGTGCAACCCCAGACCGCCCGATAGCAGCCGGCTAGCAGACGCTCCATACTAGCATCTCAGCTTATGCAAATAGGAATGGGATTCTCACAAGACTTGTAGCCTCATTTCCGCTATTGTTTACTACTTTTGGCAATGTCGTTTGTTTGAAGTTCTGTGGAGTTTGAGAGACGCTGTGATTTTTTCAAAGTTGTGAGATGGACACAGAATAGATGCATGAAAATAAACAAAAGCCCTACTGTTACAGTGTTAGCAATGGTGTCAGAGCTTTATTCTTTGAGATTTGAACTGCAAATCTGGCTCAGTGGCTTACTGTGGGCACCCTAACAAACTCACAGAGCTTCATCTTTGAAGATTCAAACTGGAAATTTTGCAAAGTCGGTTACCCATAGGCACCGCAAAACATGACATTCAGATGCAGACATTTCTGACTGGGGATTTTTGTGTGTTTACTCTTATTTTTGAGTGAATAAAATCAAAACCTGTTGGGTATATATATATACAAGAACACAGTATTCGCAAACTGGGAAAAATACAGTGTGAGCTGAAACTTTTGTTTGGTGTTTATTATTGATTTTTAAAGTTGTATACTGGGATCATTTGACACAGTTACTTCCCTTTGCGTGGGATTTTGTAGCAATTAGGCAGCGGCTGGTCTGGAGCCAAGTGGGTTAACTGTCTTTTATACAATTATTAATATTAACATTATTATGCTTATGCTCAAAAGTTAAATACAGTTTGTGTAAAATTTCAAGCTTTATCATTGCACAGTATCACAGCATGTTGGCTCATTTTCATTTCTTCATTTTATTGAGCAGGTTCAGATCAGTGTCGTGACAGATGTACATCAAACCATTGTGCCTTCTGTTGGAGCTATTGTCACAGCTAGGGTAAGTACAGTTACTTTCAGTGTTTCACTACAGTCACTCAGTGTAACTGTAAAACACCACATGGCTTTACAGTTTGCTTTTAATAGTTTTGTAATTTAATAGTCAGAGACTGTTGTTCCTTCATCTTGTCCACATTTGAAGCCTTGCCTTCTGGCACCCTTCCAAACTCTGCTGTAACTGGTTGCGCTAGTGAAGGGGTACTGTACAGTGGTGCACTTATATCTCAGCTCACCTGTCTACTGAAATTCCCATCATGTTCATTGTCTCATGTTATCAGCACCCTCTGTAAAACATGTGGAAAGTTTGAGCTCTAAAACTGTAGAATTACCATAGTGCTGAAGTATGTGCATAACGTTGGGTGTATCCACTCCAAGTAAAAGAAGAAAGACAACAAAAGTTTCCATTCTGACTTGATTACTTTTGGTTTCAAAAGCATTGTGAATGGTTATGAGAGAAATGCTTGATAGTATTAGTAGATACAATAATGACTTGATTTGTCTGTTACTAGTGTTAGTGTTAGTGTTAGAAACTTTGCACTTGAGTTACAGTGCCATTAGAGCACCACCAACAACAACAACACTGTCAGTTACCTTCCAGATCTCAGGCACCTATGGCACAACTAAATTATATGTGACTGGAGGAAGGGTGTTGTAAAACAATGCTAGGAGTTTGCCTCTTGCCCTATTTTGTCTTCTTTGTTGGACTTATTTTGTGTCAAGGTAAGGTATCAGTTTGTCAGGTTTGTTTGACTTGTTTGACTCTGCAGAGTTGTCTCTGTATCTATGTACTGGTAGCAACCAGACTCCAGGAGGTGATGGGAGAGGGAGTATGTAGTATACATACACGTACATAACACTGCACTGTCACATCCTGAATGATTCTTTATTAAGATGGACAGTGCATTGTCACTTCCAGAATGATTCTTTATTAAGATGGACAGTGCACTGTCACCTCCAGAATGTTCGTGTATTAAAGAATGGACAGTGCATTGTCACTTCCAAAATGATTCTGTATTAAGATGGACATTTTACTTTTCACTATTTGGTCAGAACAGTCACTAGAAGTAGAATGTTAGTTAGTTGATGCTTTGAACCCAGTCAGCCACATAGGCTTATAGTTATACCAAGGCTGAGTCACTAGATAGACAGTATCCTTGAACCACAGCATTTCAAGAGATTGGTTACAACTATTGGTGAACAAATTTTGTTTCTTAATCTATATAAGTTATAACTCTTGCTAAAATTACATCATAAGTTCATATAATTAGAAATATATATATATATATATATATATATATATATATATATATATATATATATATATATATAGTGATAGAATAATAATGTTGTCCGTGAATTTTAAGAACAGCCTCCAGATCTCTGTGAATTCAAGCTCTAGATAGCTGTATGTATAAATTTGTAGGCCTGTTTTACTTTTAGGAGTGTCATACTCATAGTCATACCCCAGTGAAGACTATTGAATCTAATATTAAAAAATGATTTTAATTGATGGATACATATTTATTTTAATTGCATGCTATTTTAATTTTCTTTTCTTTTGGGGTTTGTGTGTTATTAGGTCACCAACGTTACACCTCGATTCTGCAAATGTTCCATTTTGACCGTGGGTAGAAGACCACTGAAAGAACCTTTCAGAGGAATCATCAGGCAAGTCTGTGATGTATCTGTTGGTGTCTGTGTCTGTCTGCCTGTAATGATAGATAGACCACCCTGAGGAGACCACACCCTTTTCTAGAACATGTTTCTGCAAATCCTTCTGTTCACGATCTGAAACAGAAGTTCAGATCAGTTTAGTTCAATATGGTATGTGATCTATATGCTCGGAAAAGGTCATAATTATGCACTCCACACTGTCTCTAAGAAGTTCCGGTGTTCACCTGATTGTGATGGCCCTCTCTCATCCTTTCAAGGAAGATTGTCTGGCACTTCCTCCTTCCATTACTGGGTGTAAAACACCAAGTGACTTACTTACTCCTCGTTCCATGTCTCTCTCCTCCAGGCGATCGATGGAGGAAATAGAATGGGGCTCAGAGCACTTGCACAGAATCAAGAAACAAAGAGAGTTTATGTACCTTTTATTTACTTCCATTTAAAAAAAAAAAATTTTTTTTGCTGTAGTGAAGGGAATATGACTGAGCAAACAGACTGGCAGGCAAAGCAACCTTCACAAGTGGCTTACTTCTTGGAAGATCGGAAGTGTTGAGTAGCTTGAGACACTACCTGCAGGTACAAAGCTGAGGACATCATACTATTGACTGCCTGGAGGAGAGAGGCGTGGATGGCCCTCTCTCGTCCTTTCAAGGAAGATCATCTAGCGCTTCACTAGACGATCTTCCTTGAAAGGACGAGAGAGGGCCATCGTCACTCAGAGGAACACTGGAACTGTTTGACAGGTGACATTGGGGAAACTTCTGAGAGATGAGGTGGAGCGTATATGGGCTTTTCTGAGCGCGTAGATATCGTCTTGAACTGAACTGGACTGAACTGAACTGAACTGGACTGAACGGAACGGAACGGGACTGAACTGAACTGAACTGAACTGAACTGAACTGTACCTGCGTGCCAGATGAGAGGCAGTGTAGGTGATTCGAGTCTTTGTTGTTGTGTTCCTGTGGAGTCTTTTGAGCACTAGCTCCTTCTGTTTGTTGATTCTTCTGTTCATGATCATACATTTCCATGCAGGTAAATAGACCCTTTACCAAAAGATCACCTCTCTTTTTTTCTTCTCTTTTTAACTGTTGCTTTTGGATTGGTCCCTCGTTAAACATTCCACCATTTTGAAGTTGGATGTCAACAAACAATACTCTATATTCCGCCTGCAAAAATTTTGGAGTCAGTATTTTTACTTTTTTTCAAATATAATAATTGGACATCTCACCATTTTTATCTGTTATTTTGTTTGAATGATTTTCAGTCGGAGGATGCACTTGCATCGTAAGTCCATTTAATAATAATATACTTAAAAATAAAAAAGAAGAAGAAAGAAATGGTCAGGTTTTTGTACTGCTGTTTTACAAGGAAAGTTGTATGTGACAATTTCAATGGGAAATAAATATATTTATGCAGTGACTTTCATGTCAGTGGTGCATTAGTATTAAGTAATGTGGTCTTATATATGTCTGCCAACCTGCATGTAGGCATATTAATACTGTTGTTTTTGAAGAGGAGATACTGATATCTGCAAACCTTCATGTAACTTGCTCATTAGTACTGTGGTTTCAAAATGGGACATAAGGTAGGTAGGTAGTGTTGCTTAATGCCCTCAGATGTCAGTTCACATATTTACATTATTAGGGACAAGCTGTGACCAATGCCAAAGCATGGTTCAATATAGCTTTACGTCCACGGAAACCAGAAGGCTCGTTAGGACGGACAGCTCAGGACGGCCACCTTGACTCTCACACAGCTCCTGAACTATGTGTGAAGAGGACATAATTATGTCTGCAACTCTTTATAATCTAAGATTATAAGTGCATTAGCAGGGGAAATAATTATGTCTGCAGCTCTTTATAATGTAACATTATAAGTGCATTAGTACTGTGGTTTCAGGAGCAGTAAGTAAGTATCAGTCAACCAGGGTATTTATGCCAGGGCAAATTTCAGAAGCAAGTATCTGCAAACTTTCATGGAAGTAGTGCTGTCTCACACCTTCATCTAAGTTCATGAACACTCTTGTTGCAGGAAGGAAGATATACGTGCCACAGAGAAAGACCGGGTTGAGACCTACAAGTGCTTTCGGCCTGGGGACATTGTTGTGGCACGAGTTGTATCCTTCACTGATAAGCCATTGTCTTCTGTCATTCTGTGTAAACTTATTTATTTTTGATGTTGTCTGCATGCCTTTCTGTTACTTGTACTGGCTAAGTGCCAGACATTGAAACATTGTTGCAGTACAGCAACTTTGGGCATATTTTTGGATTGTAATTTGGAAGTAATGTAAACCATTATACCATGACCTTTTCGGTATGATTGTTTAGTAATTAGTCTGCAGACTTTGTCCGTTTTGTGGTACAGACATTGCGGAATGTGTCAATCTCACTGCCATATAACCATCATGGTTGACTGGACATTAAAAAACAATTTCCTTCCTGCCTTCCACACTGGAGTTTACATTTAAAATTATCACTTAGAAGTTGGTTGAGTGTCGCTTTACATCCACGTAAACCATAGGCTTATTAGGGATGGGCCACTTAGTAAAAAAAAAAAGCAGTCTTTTATTTCATCAGCATGTGCTCATTGGCTTCACATTGCCTATGTTTATTTGCCCCCCCCCCCCCCCCCCACACACCACACACACACACCCCGCCCCCCCAACACACACACACATACCTCCTCCTCCTCTTTAGTCTTCTGCCTTTGTTTTCATTTATTGAATTTTGGAGGAAGTTAAAAAAATAAACAAAATCTTAAGGGGATGGGGAGTTGTCATGTTTTTGCAGTCTAGGCTGGCATATCAGTAAATGGTCAATGCTTTTCCTTAACTTCCAAAGCTCTCACTTGGAGACTCGCAGTCGTATGTCCTGTCCACAGCAGAAAATGAACTCGGTGTTGTTATTGCCACAAGTGAAGCAGGTAAGTTATATCTTAGTGTGTGTGTGTGTGTGTGTGTGTGTGTGTGTGTTTGTGTGTGTGCATCTGTGTGTATGGATTTGTGTCTGTGCATGCGTGGGGTGGGTGAGTGCGAGGGAGGGGAGGTGCAAAATAACTTGCACGACTGTGAAGCAAGGACTGGAAGCAAATTAGAGGAGCAAATGAGAGGATACAAGTGCCTTTGTTACCCGTACGCGGATGCCATCAACATTGCTTTTTGACCTTGTGCACGAGGAGAGAGAGCCGCTGCCAAGAATGTGCTGGCACCAGGAGGGACGTACAACTGGTTGTGTGTGTGTGTGTGTGTGTGTGTGTGTGTGTGTGTGAGAGAGAGAGAGAGAGAGTGCGTGTAAGTGAGATTACTGTTTATCAGTCAACAGTTGTTCTGCTCGTCCATCACCCCCCTCCCACCATGTGTGTGTGTGTGTGTGTGTGTGTGACTGTCAGGTTGGCTGAGACTGAGTCTGTCACTATGAGTGTTTTTTTATATGCTATGTTTGGGTGCCTTTGTTGATATCATATATGTAAATGGCAGCTAAAGAGGATTTTTGCATTACAATAGTTTGCTTATTTGTTGAATGTTTTGCTGCAGGAGCTACACTGGTGCCTATCAGCTGGTCCAAAATGCAGTGTCCACGCACCCTGGCTGAGGAATTCCGTAAAGTGGCCCGAGTGCAGCCGGAATTTTTGGAGTACGCTGAAACATAGCATTTGTTGTTGTTGTTTTGTTTTCTTTTTTCTTTTCTTTTTTTCTCTTGTCTCAGATTTTTTTCTCCTGAATAAAGAGAAAATGTTTGTTTGGATCAGTTTGTTGCCTTTGCATTGTTCATCTTTGTTAGAAGTGAAAGAATGAATGCCATCCACTGTTTTGCATACAGTCTCAGGCTTAGTGCTGTGTTCAAGCATGGAATTGTGTTTTAATGCTCCAACCAGAAATATTTACTTCCCTTTGCTGCTGCAGCCTTTTTGTTTATTGTACTGTTTGCCCAAGAATGCAAGTCATACCATTACAGCAATTCCACACTTCACTGACTGATTTCTCCAAAGGAAAATTGAGCTATGCTGTCCCAGATTTTTATTTTCCCAGCCTTTTCAGAACCAGACATATGACATGAAGTCCACAGAGCTCAATGAAGTGCAGTTGCACAATATAAATGTACCACTGTAGTGTGTTTATCAAGGGAAATTAAAATGTAATTTTTTTAATATTTTATATATGAAAGCCTGAGATTCATTGCAGTTGAGAGAGAGAGAGAGAGACACACACACACACACACACACACACACCACACACACACACACACACACACACACACACATTGCTTCTTTTGACTGTGTCTGTGCATAACAATCATTGTTCAATTACTCAAATATTACCTACAAGTATTGAATATAATACTCACCTGTAAGATATAGTTTTTACTGCCTGAGCTTTTTAGCAGTTATTCTACAGTGGTTTCCAAATGTCCATGAAGTATTTGTAGGCAAAATGAGATGAGAAACTGATTTAATAAAAATAGAAACAGCAAATTCTCAGCCCATTCAATGCCAAGCCAAACTTACAATGACAAAAACTGGTTAGAGTAATCAAAGCTCAGCAGAGTTTATCAGGCAATGTTAACACCATGCAATGTTTGGGAAATTTTGCTTAAACACTGTCCAATGAAATGTTTCTATGAAGGCAATAAATGCACTACTCATTTGCCATGATCACACACCACAGCAGTAGCAAATACTAGCATGTGTGTGCTCTTGTTCATATGCATAGGAAAAAAAGAGCAAAACTTCCAGTTTTAAATGATTGACCTCATTGTGACCATGACATAAGTTCAAGGTCAACACCCTTGCGCAAACAGGTTAAGTTCAATGAGTACTACCAATAACATCCCAAATTTAATATTGTTCCTACAATTAAAAAGAAAGAGAGATCGGGGAAAAGAAAAAGGAGCATTAAGGATGTTGCCACAAACAGCACAAGTCATTTATACACTCGTCATTCATGTTCACATTTTTTATGCCCGCACAAGGTAAAGTTACCACAACTCTGTGTACGGTACCAATCAAACCAGTTTATTCAATACTGCTGCAAAGTCCAAACAAACAACATAAACAGCTGCAACTTAAAAGAACATTTCTAATGAAACAACTCTGTCAACTTCAGTTGATACGTACAAAAAGTATTCATTGCTGATGCACTAGTTAACTTTAAAAACATTTTTATTTTATCAATTAATTGTTCTTTTTCTGTTCTGTGTGTGTGTGTGTGTGTGTGTGTGTTGGTAATGCCTCCAACAATGTCGAACTGAAATCTGAACCATAAAAAAAGCATTTGTGTTAAACATTACAGGCTTATTTCTTTTGCTTATAATCAACTGGCAAATCTAGGCAGCCTGGAAACAGTGACATTGTATGCATGCTAAATGTTCTTCAGCTGAAGGTAAAACAGTGACAGAACACAACAGGTGCATGTGTCACTTGGTGTTCAAATAAACAAAAATGTGTAGAAAACACTTTAAAGGAATGCACAATTATGCACTAATACTGTGGTAGCAATATCCCACAAGTTACAACTGCAGGGTTTTTACTGAGGAAATGGTGACAAAAGCAACAACAGTGCCATCATGCAAAATCAGAAATGCACCACTGAAACAGTATATATGGTGAAAGCATATAATAAATTTGAACATGTGCTTAAAAACATAAACATGGTGAATATAGCACTACAAGGAAAAAATGTACAAAAGTAGATCACAATGAGTGACCAGCACAGTGCAGTTACTTACCAAAGAACTGTCCAAGTCTCACAAACTGAAGTACCATCTTGCAAAACAACTATGAAGTGATGATGTCTGATGAGACCAAAAACAAACAAAATCCACTAAGCTTTCAGGGGAGAGCACACACATGTACACACGTGCATGCCATTTCCCCACACCAAAGCCAAAACCACAAACAGCAACTGTAATACACACAGACAATTGTTGCCTTCAAACAAACTAAATATTAACAGAGCAGGGACCACTAGACAGGTCAAACTGTTCTGAACACTAATTGTTGTGCAAGTTCAGCTTTCACTTACATCAAAATCATATAAATGCTGTAGCTACACAACCTCTGCTTATATAAATAATGAAGTGTAGTTGCAGGTACAGGCCAATGTTTCAATATCCAAACACGTAAAAGGTTCAAAAGAACACTTTATTAGGACAAAACACAACATGCACATTTTCAGACTCTGCCTTTATCAAGCTACAAAACACTAACAGTCACTCTTGTTTCAAATCGTATGTTTCAATAATACAAAAGTCATGGACTGCCATTGAAACAACAACAATGGTATATAAAAATTATATAAAAATGGTGGTGGGAAGCCCTTAATAACTTGTTAACTGTCATGCCATAACTAATACTGGTAAAGTTCTCTGATTACCCTTGAACATGTTGGTATTTACCCTGTGTATAATTATTTACATGCATCTTAATGCTTTAAGCAGGGACTGG
>JABMCL010003557.1:55000-60000 GCA_018857735.1 Alviniconcha marisindica
AGTGGATGCTGTGAATCAAGGCTCGTTTGATGTTACAGGGCAAGAATAGTGGATGCTGTGAATCAAGGCTCGTTTGATGTTACAGGGCAAGAATAGTGGATGCTGTGAATCAAGGCTCGTTTGATGTTACAGGGCAAGAATAGTGGATGCTGTGAATCAAGGCTCGTTTGATGTTACAGGGCAAGAATAGTGGATGCTGTGAATCAAGGCTCGTTTGATGTTACAGGGCAAGAATAGTGGATGCTGTGAATCAAGGCTTGTTTGATGTTACAGGGCAAGAATAGTGGATGCTGTGAATCAAGGCTTGTTTGATGTTACAGGGCAAGAATAGTGGATGCTGTGAATCAAGGCTCGTTTGATGTTACAGGGCAAGAATAGTGGATGCTGTGAATCAAGGCTCGTTTGATGTTACAGGGCAAGAATAGTGGATGCTGTGAATCAAGGCTCGTTTGATGTTACAGGGCAAGAATAGTGGATGCTGTGAATCAAGGCTCGTTTGATGTTACAGGGCAAGAATAGTGGATGCTGTGAATCAAGGCTCGTTTGATGTTACAGGGCAAGAATAGTGGATGCTGTGAATCAAGGCTTGTTTGATGTTACAGGGCAAGAATAGTGGATGCTGTGAATCAAGGCTTGTTTGATGTTACAGGGCAAGAATAGTGGATGCTGTGAATCAAGGCTTGTTTGATGTCACAGGGATGAGAAGAGGCCGCCCCCTGCGCGTGCATCACCAGTGATGCTACATCATTGTAAGCATGCACCCAACAGCTTTGTAGCATCAAAAACATATACCTACTACTTATCTCAACATAATTACTAGTTATCTTTACATGATTAGTACATATGCATTTTGATGCTTGTTCCAACAGCTTGTGTTGACAGTACACAAAAAATCTTAATTATGTTGAGGTAACTAGTCATTATATTTACATACTTGTAATCATGTGCTGCTTCCAGTGGTTTAACTGCACCAAAAGTACATAATTACAATTATGTTCACATAATTACAGTTACAAGGTGCACACAACTGTAAATATATATGATTTTGACACTGGAAGCTGCCATGGAAATGCTCACTGAAATTGTAACTAGCCAATGACAGAACAAAAAGAAACTGCTTCAACAGTTAAAAACAACAACAACAAAATGACAAATTATTGCTAAGGCAAAACAATGAAACACAAAAACAACTTCATAAGACATAACTGAGAGCTGTGTGCAAAGAGGGTAACCAGGATGACAGCTTAATTATAGTGTTCGGAATTTGACTGATCAAAAATGACCGATAAAACAGCTGCGGGCTGGAAGAGAGCTAACCCAGGCCCAGCATACTTACTGGTATGTCTTCTTTGACCATCCCATCCATGTGACAAGTAACATTTTGATTCTTTTCCACCACTCACAGCTTTGTCTTTTTCTGCATAACATTATCCACACATATACTTTCAACTAGAACTGTCAAGAAAATGCTGAGAAAAAAATGAAACTTCACTTTAGCGCATCCAACGCTGCTTCAGCCCTGAAATTTGATCAAATGCAACAAAACTTGCACAGAAAGGTAAAATATGATGTGGTTATTATCCTGCCAAGTTTGAAAGATTTTACCTAACTGGTCTCCAGGAACCTAGCTGGCCATAATTATTAATTTTCACGACAAACTGAAATGCATAAATTATCATCCTTAAAGGACGTGCTAAACTCATTAAAAGCACTCTGCAGTAATCTTGTATCAATGTACAACTGCACATTTAAAAAAAAACTAAACTAAAAGCTTTATTATTTTTTAATGCGGGTACATTAAAACATCCAGTCCACTTAAAGGTTTGTGTGCTTGTTAAAAGCACACAAACCTTTAAGTGGACTGGATGTTTTAATGTACCCGCATTAAAAAATAATAAAGCTTTTAGTTTAGTTTTTTTTTAAATGTGCAGTTGTACCTTTCTGATACTGTGACCTGAAAATAATCTTCCTCCACTATCTAAACGTGATAAGTGTGTAGTTACAGCTATGGCCAAATTAATGGTCCCAAGAATAAAGTCAAGCTAAACCAAACAGCTTTTAACTTGCCCTGATCCTGCACACAGTGTTTCTTTCAGAAACTGTCAGCACACTAACGGTTAAGCATTACAATAATCCCTCCTACTCCCAGTATTAGTTCTCCTTCAGGACTGATCAGTCAGTCTGGAAACAGATCAAGTGAGCCATACCTGGGTGCTTGGCCAAGCATAAAATTGCTGTTTATATAGCCTTTCTCTTCTGGATCAGTTGAGATTAATAGGCTATTGTAAGCTCAAGAAAGCTATCATAGGTCAATTTTGAGATGGTAATTTACCACATAAGATACAGTGATAATTAAGATATGCTAATTCATCCTGCATTTTAGTGTTCCTTTTTCTTGTTTATTAACAGTCATAATTATAAAGTGCAAAATCTTGTCCATAGAGAATATTCCAAGTGCATACATGTACACAGACACAGACACAACACACACACACACACCACACACACAACACACACACACACACACACACACACACACACACACACACATTTTTGCACAGGACACAGTTCATAGATCCAAGATAAACAGCATGATAAACTGCTACCAAGTTTCTATACAGAGCTGCTTCTCTGACAGTGACAGTGAAGTCTTTTGTCAAAGCCTTGATAAGTTCAGAGTTTTAAATGGATAAGTGCTCTATATTGTTTTGTTGTTGTTGTTGTTTTTGGTGTGTGTGTTTGTGTGTGTGTATGTGTGTGTGTGTGTGTGTGTGTGTGTGTGTGTGTGTGTGTGTGTGTGTGTGTGTGTGTGTGTGTGTGTGTGTGTGTTTATTTCATTATTTTTTATTTTTTATACAGCACTATTCTCTGCTCTCGGGCAGACCTACTGCACATTTGTCACATGTAATTCTGAATGCGTGACCACTATAACCTTTATAGCATTTTGGGGCGTAATATCCACCAAAGTGGTGCACTTGCAGTGCTGATTGGTTTCTATGTGCTGGTGCCGTGTAAAACTTCTCCATCTCAGCACACATTCAATATGCACCTTACGACCATGCACCAAGACACAGTGTCATTTCATTTGAAGCCACATAATTATATGGGGTGCATATGAGTTTAGCTGTAAGCTATCACCTGAACTTTTCGTATAATGATTGGGATCTTTTACATTCTACTGCAGTAACATGCGGGTAAAACTGATACCAAAATAAGAGTTAGTGCTGAAAGTTGACCCCTGAGAAGAAAATTCTCCTGCCGCTCCTGCAAGCCAGCAACATTTTGATCACAAGCCCAGCACTCTACCACTGAGCTATTCCTGCTCCCCAGTAAAAAGTTACATCAATAAACGTTGTTTTCTAAATTTGTCCAACTTTTCTGAGTATCTGTTGACACACAAAAGGTACATAAACTTGTGAAGTTTACCAGACTTGTGGATAAAAAGCAGACCTGTAAATCATTAAATGCGTGAAACTATGGAGCCTTTTCTTTCTTCAAATGTAAAAATGTATTTGAACAGTTAGTTTATTTTCTACACTTTTTATGCCTAAAATAATGCACCTACATCAAGTTTAATATGGATGCAATGTTAAAAACTAAATTTGTGTCATTGATCACAAATCCCCATAACCCACGTGAGGTGATTAGTCTTAAGCAATTCAAAACACTGATGTTAAGTCGTAAGCAACTGAAAGCACTGACTCTTTAAGTTCCTTTATCTTCTCTGCAGCGATGTGCTGCTCCTCCTTGCGCGCCTTTGCCACGGCCTGCTGCAGTTCCTCGGCACACCTCTCCTCCACGAGCTTGATGGTGTCCTCCAGTAACTTCTCTCCCCTGGCTCTTTCCTCTTGAACTCGCTCTATCGCCATCTTCTGCATGGCCATCTCCACGCGCACAATCTCTTCCTGCAAACATTCATGCAAGCTTTAGAACGGTCAGGCCGGGACTAGAATAATGTCAGAATATTTCAGTCAAGCAACACTGTCCTTCACCCCTATCAGCCTGCACAATGTGTGTGTGTGTGTGTGTGGTGTGTGGTGTGTGTGTGGTGTGTGCGTGTGCATGCATGTGTGTATGTGTGTGTGTGTGTGTGTGTGTGTGTGTGTGTGTGTGTGTGTGTGTGTGTGTGTGTGTGTGTGTGTGTTGTGTGTGTGTGTGTGTGTGTGTGTGTGTGTGTGTGTGTGTGTATGCGTGTGCATGCATGTGTGCATGCGTGTGCTTGTGCGCATGCATGTGTGCATATGTGCATGTATGTGCGTGCACGCATGTGCATCATGCACATAGTTATGCTTGAACCCTTGCTGGTGTGTGCATTTGCATTAGCTTTTGTTAAATTATGGATGGCATTCTCCATCTTGATGTACTTTATGTGTGTTATGTTTGTTCAGCGCTCTAAGCTGTGGGGTAGACTCTTTACAAACTTGCATAATTATTATTATTCAACATTCACTGACAATTTTCACTGGAGTGGTCTTCACAAACCTAACTGGTCCCCAATGATTTTCACTGGTCGCAAATATGAGTGAACCACAAATAAAAGCGAAAAAGAAATCTAGACTAGAGACAGACAGGTACTGTCTTTAGAACTCTTTTTTCCCCTTCTGTGTTGTTCTGGCTTGTGTGGTATGTTTGATTTTGTCACTTTAGATAGTCCATGCACTTTGCTCCTTAAAGCACTCAAGGATATGGGCCACAGAGATAAAGACATGTTTATCTCTGCAGTATAGGATGATAAAAGGCTTGACCTTTTTCACAAAAATTACTGGTCCAATGGACCAGTAAAGCAAAAAGTTCTACTGGTCCACTGGTAACATCAGTGGTCTTGGAAGACGGACCAATGTGAATTTCAAGCCACGCATGCGCAAGTGTGTGTGTGTGTGTGTGTATATATATATATATATATTTATATATAGATATATAGATATAGATATATATATATATATATATATATATATATAAGAGAGAGAGAGAGAGAGAGAGAGAGAGAGAGAGAGAATAAA
>JABMCL010003557.1:65000-100000 GCA_018857735.1 Alviniconcha marisindica
TTGATCCACATTCATTGAATCATCTTGATTGTCTGGAGCCAGACCCTGGATCGCTGTTATGAAACACGTAGATATCAGTGGGTATAATGAAGGGCACAGGTGCTGCTGACAGTTGAGTCAGACACTGGCTGATCTGCCTCACTTTGTCAAGCTGTGCAGAGACGTAAAATACTAAAATGCGTAATAATACTTTTTAATACAGTAAATGAATAATGGGATAGAGTACATTTAATAGATCATTCTTGGATAAAACGTGTGTTATTCATGACCAAAGGCCAGCAAACGTCCACGATGGGGTCCGCGTACGAATACTAAACGCAGCAAAACTTCAAAAGCAACGAGTCGTGCATCGTATTTGGAGCCGGCCTCGTACGACTCTACGAGTCGCAGCCAGACAGTGACTGAATAGGTCTGTGAATGAATCAATGGGAGTCGAGACATGATTGGTATTGGACATTGGTACTGGTAGTGGTGGTACACTCGTGTCACCCATACAATCATGTCTGTTTTCGTGACGATCGTATGCATGCGCTTAGTGCTCACAGCCTAAAAAGTAAGTGTCTGAAGTGAAGGCATCCTTTGCTGTTATTATTTCAGGTATAATAATTAATATGATCAATACTTGATTTCTGCATGTATGTAACATGAAAATAATATTATAATATATTAATAGAATGAAAAATGAAAATTGTCTGCTTATCCTGTTTTAGTTGTTGATGGTTGCATGTCTGAAAGTGTTGAAGAATGGTAGCAATTACTGAATAAGCATGAGACTGACACATTGTCATTGAGATGTAAATGAAAAATGTCTACTTATCCAATATCCCAAAATTTGCATGTTGTGTTCTTTTGAGCCTTTTACGTGTTGGTATCCAGTACCCGGTTTCGGCTCTTTCAGTGTTGGTGCTGGCATGTCTGGAACTGTTGAATGCTGGCATGAGATGACATCATACTTAACTAGCAGTAGCAGTACTCAGCATTTTTCAGCTTCAATTTTCCACACTTCCACTGTTCCAGATGTGCCAGCACTAACATTGTAACAACCAAACCAGGCTTTTGGATAAGTAGACACTTCATTTTTAGGCCAGTCAGCGGTGCATTGGATTTGACCCGGTCCTTTTAGTTTTACTGCACATCGTGTAGTGTAATGTGGAGTGCAACAGACTGAAGTATCCCAGGGATATATTATGTAAAATAATTATATTCAAAATAAAATGGGCATTTTATTTCTGAGTGTGCCTTTAGGCTAGCCAGGTTAGGCATTATCAGTACCATATGTCAGATCTATCACTGTATCAGTATTACTGTTACCTGTATCACTATCAGTGACAGTGTAGTTATACTTATAGTTTTGAGTTTGACATAGGAATACCAGGATGGCCAAGTCCACTCTTGTCGGTCTTACATACTTGCTCAGTTGCTGCACTTGAACTGTGACCTAGTATAGTTACTAGTACAATAGTAGTAAACTGTAATTACAGTAAAAACAAATCTTTCTGACAAAGGCTACAACTATATGACAGGATGTTAGACTCTGAGATTGTGAGAACTAATATTGTATAAGATTTAATAACTGTAATAAGTAGCTTTGTAACAAAATCTGCCCTAAGTGGTGCAAATTAAGAATGGATTATGCATTGAATTGTGCAGTGCACTGTCCAAATAAATAGTCACCTTTAATCTGAGTACATTTCTTGTTGGGTGTATACACTGTATTATTTTTTATTTGTGTGTGTGTGTGGTGGGAGGGGGGGGGGGGGGGTCCAATTACCTGACCTTTGGAGATAGTTTAATTTGATGAATAACACATTCATCAGTCATGGTTTGCCCATTAATTAAATAACTTTGTAGATCATATAGTTTGACTTGAATTTTGATACACAACTTCTTCATGGTCTGCCTGAATTTTGATACACAACTTCTTCATGGTCTGCCTGAATTTTGATACACAACTGATTCATGGTCTGCTTGAACTTCATCAGTCCCTACCCCTGGCTTACCTTTAGTTATTGGAATTTTAAGTGCCTTCAGATTCAGCCCTACTGGGTCAACAAGGAGTGTGAGACTGAGACAGAGAGAGAATTGGCTTTAGCACTACCAGCAGGGTTCATGTTAACCCATTATTTCTGGTATTTTACCACTGAAGATCAGATACTGGAAACGAAATTGGCAACTGGTTAGACATACTATCTGTTATTTTGTTTGACTGGTTCTCAAAACAAACAATAACTGTGACTGCAGTCCTTTCTGGATTTATTCGTGTCAATGACTTGTCTAGCCCTTTGAATTGATTTTTGTGTGTGCATTACGTGTTGCAATCGAAAAAAGATGTGTTGCGATCTAAAAAAGGCATAGGTGGTATTGAGAACTGTGCAAAATCTATGTGTACAATTGCCATAAAACATGTGTTAGTGCAGTCCATGTATAAATTTAATACAGCTGAAGTTTTCAATTTTGCCTGGTTTTTGTTGTTGGTTTCTCCTTGTCTAGCCCTTTGATTTTTGTGTGTGCATTACATGTTGCAATCTAATACAATACAATGCAATACAACTTTATTGTCTCTGTGTAGAGAAATTTGCCTTCTGGCTCATCATTTAGTGATTTACATAAAATGTTCAATACATTTATGATTTAACAATAAAACATCACCAACTCAATGAAACACGGAGCTAAAAACCGCTCAACTACAAGGAAAACACTTTACAGTAACAATGCACACACACACGCACACACACACACACACACACACACATATATTCTTCTTTTGGGTCACCAATAACTTAAAACATTCAATAAATTACAATAACAAAAAAATTCTTTAAGCAACAAAACACTAAAATCGAAACATTCAATCAACCCCAACATATAAAAAAGGCGTAGGTGGTATTGGGAACTGTGCAGAATATATGTGTATAGTTGCCATAAAACGTGTTAGTGCAATCCATGAATAAATTTAATAAATCTGAAGTTTTCAATTTTGCCTGGTTTTTGTTGTTGGTTTCAGATCGTGAAGACAGGTCATTTTGTGGAGGGTGATTTCACACGAGTATGGTAAGAAGAACCTTTAATCAGTTAGTATGTAAACAGAAATTATAACAAATGTAAAAAGATCCTTCATAATTGCAGTTTGCACTAAGTAGAGTTTGTTGTGCAGTTATCATTATACAATTAATTAATAAGGTGCATTGTGTTGTGTTATTAGTATATTACAACTACAAGGGCAAAACAGTTGCACTTTGCTTGAGCCCTGTACACTCTGTTATAGTGTTACTGTTAGTCCTGTAGTGTACTAATATTTCTGTATGTAAAATTAATGTACATTTTTATCTTGTGATTTAAATCCCAGACAACCCGTGAACCATTAGTTGTGTTGCTGGGTGATATAAATAATGATAAATTGTCTCATTTTATTTCCTTTAGCAACCACACAATGATACAATCTAATGAATCTGTTTTCCATTCCCATTTTCATTTTCATTATTGCTGTTTTTCTTCTTTTTTTGTTGTTCTGATGATTTTGTTGATATTTGTGTCTTTTTTGTTGTTGTTGCTATTATATATTAGTAATGGTGAGTCTCACAAGTATCAGAGTGTCGACCTATTTTGTTGTGATTGTTTTCTTTGATGTCCCTGAAAATGAAAGTGAAATCTTCATGTCAGGCATTGGTTTGCAGGAGTCGGATCTGCTGTTCCCTCTAAGCCTGGACCAGGCACTGGACTTTGGCGGATTCGGAGGCCCCTCCATGGATGACCTAATCAATGAGACCAACTTTGATTTGTTGCCCTTAGTTGGGCTGGAGGAGAGTCAGCCTCCAGTGGTAGTTCCGCAGCCTGTGGACATGGAAGGTGAGTTGTGTCAGCAACATGATGCAGTATCCTTAACCATCTCGCTCTGCCAGAGAGTATAAAATGTGTTGGTGGTACACTTTTCTCTGAATACTTGTCCAAAAGAAGGCATAAGACTGTAACGTGGTAATTAGTATACCCACAAGTTTATTTATAACATAATAACATTCATTTTTAAGAAAGTGTCCATGGACAAGGTAAGAAAATATGGTTAGTCTTGTGATGCTAGAGGTTACCGAAGTGCTTGTAATAATATGATGCAGTTCTGTTTATAATATCAATAGTTTATGATGCACTTTTGCTTAGCTTCAGGGTAGTGTCATTTCATTTTCAGTAACTAGGGCCATGTTACGTGGTTACACCTTGTTACACTAGGTTCAAGCAAGATGTTACATGGCACCCATTTAGCAAACGGGAAATCATTTGGCGAAGATGTCATAGAATGTCCTAAGAACAGTGAGTAGATCAGTTAATTGATGCCTTTTGTCTTGCCCAGTTAAAACAGTGATTTCTTTTTCTTTTTAACTGGTTCTTTAATAAAAAAATTTATTGACATTAGCATCTGCCCAAAGTCTTTCATTATTTGTCAGTTGTGGGTGCTTCTTTGCAGCATAGTCCAGTAACAGGATTATGGAAGCCTGTGTAACAGGTTACCAGAGTACTTGTAATAATATGGTGCAATTCTGTTTACAATATTGATAGTTTATGGTGCACTTTCGTTTACCTTCAGGGTGGTGTCATTTCGTTTTCAGTACCTAGGTCCATATTGTTATAAATGGTGCTACAATATGGTGTGCATGTGTGACCTTTCAAATCAGTGGTTTCAGAAACCAGTGTGTAATTGTAAATCATAGATCTATGTGCTTTAGTATAACAAGTGTTAATATTAACTATTATAATTGTATTAATTTACAAAGTTGCACCTGTTTCTAGTTTTATTGTCATATTCTGTCTGTGCTCTCCCCTGTGACTGGTTTGCATGATATTTCTTATTGTTGATTTTTACCGAGTATTATGTTAATGCTGGTGTTGCCAACAGGAAACTATGGTCTCACCACCTAGTGTTTGTACCATACTACTACTAGCAAATGATGCAGTAATTATTATGTCCATTTACCATACTACTACTAGCAAATGATGCATTAATTATCATGTCCATTACTTTGAAAAGGTTCAGAGTAATTGTCGTATATCTGGTATTTCTGTTTGCCAGGTATACAAGCAACAGACGTAAACAGTTTATTTGAACAGTTTGAAGAGGGTATGTTTAATATGTTTGTCTTTTACTATTTCTTGCATTGAAGTTTGAACTCATCTTTCCCTTTTTATCCTTAATATCACCCTCAACTAACTTACTTTCAGGTTCTGCTTCCGAAACTGTGGTGTATGCAGTATCTATAATCATGATTGGGAGCTGGGAGCTAAAATGTCATTTCTTGTTGCATATTAATATCAGTGATTTTGCATTTGTCACCGAGTATTAAGTATATGAACTTCTTATAGTATCAGAAGAACTGATCCAAAGAAGCATCACACTAACAGGCCATATGGAAACTGCATTAAACGTCATACACGACAGTTTCTGTTTATTTCACGCTGTTTTTAAAAGTCAACATTTGAATTGAAAGTTACAAGAACATGACCTTATGTGCTGCTGTTTTGTACCCAGCAGCCTGTGTGAGACTGAGAGAGACATAAACAAGTCTGTAGTAGTAAGTTTGTGTTTTACGCCCAGTCAACTGGTGCGTGAACAAGTGTGAAATGTGTGGCAAAAGCATCAAATGCAAGATGAACCAACCCTTTTCTGCTCTTTATTAACAAAGGAGCAAAACAACATGTCTCACACCAAACTTTGTTTTGTCTGAATATTGATTGGAAAATTAGAGCAACAAGATGAAGCTTCCAGATGGAAATATTTGCCCATTTTTGTGTTTTCAGACTAACTTCATCTTTTGTTTGAATGCTTCAGTTCCCTTTTAACTAGTTTCAGATAAATATCTGCTGAAACAACAGAGAGTAACAGAAAGAAGAAGAAAAAGCCCAAGAAAACAACTGCTGTATTCTTCCCATTTTTCTGTTCTTGTACTTTTTTCTTTTTTTTTGTATTTTTCTTTCTTTCTGTTACTATCTTGATTTTCAGTCTACCTGACTTCAGCTTAATCAGTGGAGTTATCTTTTGTTTGGAGTATTCATGTGTTTTCCTGCAGATTGTTATACTGTTGTCATGGTAATAATACAATTTGTAAAGTCCTTTTTTTGGTGGCTGTTGTTGTTATTTAATCTGTTTTTGCTACAGAATATTAAAATATTACTGATAGTATTATCATTATGGTGTAAAACATCCTTCTTTTTCATTACCTTATTCACTTGTGTCTGGTGCTGATGGCTTTTTATTTTTTGTAATTGTTATAAATTGACACTCATCCCATTAGTTATCACAATATTTGACTGGTAGCTTTTTTGCAAATACAGTGGCAGCTTCCCAGTCGATGGATGGCTTGGAGTCGCACTGTGGGGCTGCTGAAACTCCACTCAAATCACAGAGTCTGCCAGCTTCACGGGTCTGCAGTACAACCAACAGTCCTGGTTAGTTCTCTACTTCATGCCCCCCCCCCCCCCCCCCCCCCCCCCCCCCCACACCTTCCCAGCCCCCAGAATTGGTTGTCCAGAGCAGCAGTTTAAAAATAGCACAGCTGGCCTCACAGTGCTGCAGCAGAGGTCAAGTGGGGTGCAGCACTGCCACAGTGCCAGCCAGTGTCCATTTCACTGTGGCCTGTGTTGTTTACACTATCTTAATGACATCAGATGGGGTGCAGCAATGTCACAGTGTCAGGCAGTGTCCATTTCACTGTGGCCTGTGTTGTTTACACTATCTTAATGACATCAGATGGGGTGCAGCACTGTCACAGTGTCAGGCAGTGTCCATTTCACTGTTGCCTGTGTTGTTTACTATCTTAATTACCCTGTCTCAGCTAGTTGTGAAGTTTTTGTTGTATCATCGGTTGTGGCATCAAGGTTAGCTACAACATTTTTATCAGGAAATTAAGACATGTTCTTACCAGTGTTTAACAGATGTCTAGCCTGTGAATAAGTGACTAACTGCAGTGAACTTATTTACACAAGCAGTTACTTAATGAGTTACTAGGTAATACACTCTAGTTTTTTCATGCACAACAATGTCATGATTTGAAAGTTGAAAGCATTCTCCATGCACTACAGCCATCAGAAATGAAGAACCAAGTCTTACCTTTGTCCCAGAAAGCATGAAAGACACCTGGTGGTTGGTAGTCCCATTTTATGGCCCCCGAGGTAACCCAAACATAATACTCCATTGCAGTGGTTATAAAGAATCCAGCCGAAAGCAGACTTGAAATGTTCAGTGTTTTTAGTGTATTGGGGAGGGCAAAGAAGAGTACGGGTTGGCTGCATCCTATACTCTGTAAATTTCTACACAGAAATACACAACATATTACATAATCATTGTCAAGTCAGTCACTGACTACGCGTAACAGATTGTCATGTTATGCCTGAATGCTGGAGAGGCCTGAGTGTGGTGTTGATGCATGATAAACTGTAATTGTTTATCTTCTTTCTTGATTGCCCATGCTCGCCGCCTCTAGCTCAATGGTGCATGCCCACTGTCTTTTGCATTAGCCATATGATTCATGAATGTGTTGTGTTTGGAGTTTGGTGACTGTATGTTGGCTGTCTGTAATGGCATCTTGAAACTGCCACCACCGTGATTTCCACCGACTTTCAACCACATTTGATCCTCTGGTATGGCATTGTTAATGATATGCCAAGTCAGCAAGTCTAGTGTGTCTGTGATGAACCTAGCTAGATCACTGACATACACACAAAGGGGTTGACTTCAGCTCTTTCCCACTGACAACTGCTTCACAGTTAAAATGAAGTACCTGATTTTCAACATGTGTTTCCACTTGTATTTCCATTTCTTCTGTTCTCTCAGACTTTTCATTTGCCAAAGTAATGTTGCAAGCTTGCTTTAACAATCTCTTTTGGACTCTGAACTGAGTGACAGATAATCCACCTAGGGTTTTTAATGCAAGCGTGACTTTCTTGTTGACAGTAGTCTGCTCTTTGAACACTGACTCCCGTAAGCCTGATTTCAGCTCAGAATTCAATCTTTTCAGTTCCACTTTATGTTGTGCAAGAAGTTGCTGGTTTGATGTCCCTGCCCTTGCACTTCTATCACTGTCCATTACTATGCTTCTCTTGGGTTGCACTGACTTTGAAATGGATTTACGAGACTTTGAAATTCGCATGTATGTTGGTGGTAGGCCTCCAGTTTTATAAGAAACAATATGTTTGTCTGCTGATGAATTACGTTTGCTTCGTAGGAGGCTGGTGGCAATTAGCTTCTCTTCCAAGTCAGACAATATTCTTCCTTTCCTTTACCAAGAGTGTCACTGACGCTTTCAGATTGCAACTGTTTGACTGGAGATGTTTGGCAATCAACAAAACCAGATCTTTCTGTCAGGTCCATAGCATCTGCATACTGGAGAATTGGCAACGTTTTTAATTGGAATGGAGATGTTTGAGCATCTGTAACTAACACAGTTTGTTTTTTGAGGCGTTGAACAGCCAGGTGGGTCAAAAGATGCAGAGGCTTCGCGCTGTCGCTTTTTTAACCACCTGTCCTTGGCTGGCCTTCCGCCTTTGTCCTGTGCCACATAGTGAGTGCACACACTGCAGCTCTGTTCAGTAGGAAGTGACCAAAATGAGTCTGTCGTCACCCGCTGAGAAGCATTGTCCAGTATATTCACATCTTTTGTCCTGAGTGATTTTTTCATCACTGTGTAACATGTGTTACACATTCTTGTGGGATGCTTATCAGTGTCATCTCCATTACTGTTCAGTCAGTGCACTTGAATAATGTCTCTTTTGTAATCAACTCACAGTTTGGAATTGTCTTTTCATATTTCCTCCTTGCCCTCTCCCCACAATTTCTGCAAAGTCCAGTTAAACTGTCTTGGTGATTTGTCTGAAATCCTGAACTGTCAGAACTCATCTTTGAACTTACCGTAAGAAATTCAAAAGAATAAACACAAAAACTAAAGAAAACTCTCTAACGTAGGGCCCCTGGAACACAGTATTAATGGTCTACTCATGCTACCTCAAAGCCGGACAGCTTGAAACAGAATGGGGAACACTGTTCCTCTCTTTGCTAACTACACCACCTGTGACATGCAGCCCACAGAGCCCCACCCCCCTCACATATCAGGCACCATTCACTAAAGCCAGGACAAACTTCTGCAGAACTGTTTAGTTTATCAGGAAGGAGAACCTTTTGGCCCAACCCTGGACCTCCAGGACCAGCCATCTAAAGTGGGAGATAGGAGATAAGGGGGGTATTGTTTGGAAAACTGGAGGCCCTCTACTGTCCCTTTCCACATGGCCCTGATTTATAACCAGTCCCCTGGCTGTGATTAGTCTGGTGTCAAACAACCCTGCATGCCAGAGGCAAGCTAATGATCCTACTGACAGACTGGGGGGAGAGGATGTGTCAGCAGTGTCAATTTGTGTCTTGGAACGCGGCATGAATGGTACAAATGAATGAAACAGAAAGCACTGCGCCGCCATCTTGGATAGATTCGTTGCCCCGGCAACCAGAGCTAGTGCAGGCGCACTGACCAGCAGAGCTGGGTCAGATGCCAGGAGAAGGTCAGCAACCGAATTCTGACCGGCACTGTAGGCGTGGGAAGGAGTGCCCCCCCCCCCCCCCCCACCCCCCCAAAAAGTATTTTCTATCTCCTGATCTCCTGTCTCTCAGTATAGTTGTATTGTGATTTTGTAATCAAGATTGTTTGGATTTCTCTCTCTCCCCCCCCCCCCCCCCCCAAGCCTCATCCTCACCCCACCCCAAAAATGTCGGTCTGCTTCAGTTGTAATGGTGAGAACCATTGCTTTCAGGTTTACCGGCATAATGTACATTGTCATCCCAGGAGGCTTGTATGAAAGCTCAAGAATTTCTGGTGTTTCAGCCACAACGCCACCAACCACTCCACCCCCTAACGTGCTTCGCAAGTTGCGGTCCCGCCAAAGCCAGGCACAGAAACGCAAATCCACCATCATGCTTCCCTTGGGGGCACCTGCAAAACGAGGTCGAGGACAGGCCACCTCCCTGGAGATGACTGGACCCAGTGGTGGTTCATCCAAGCTGCAAAAAATCCTGTCTCGCAGTCACTCGGCTTCAGCATCCAGATCAGAATCACCAGTAGGCTTTCAGCCGGTTCAGCCAGCAGCGGTCAATCCTTCAGGGCTTCAGCCAGCTCAGCTTCAGGCCGTTTCAGTGAAGCTTGCTGCAGCTTCCGATCGTCCTGCAAGCATTGTGGCCTGCTCAGTGGTCTCTAGTTCTCGCCTGGGTCAGGTTACAGACCCCGCTGTAGCTCGGTCCATAATGTCAAAAACTCCCCGAGCTTTGAGCCTTCTCACGGCACCGGTTGGGTTGGAGAATGTGGTGGCCAGGTCTGAGCCCAGGGTGACCAGGAACAGGTCCAGCACTCCGCAGAGCAGCTTGCCTCCTCCTCTGGTCATCAGCAAACCTGGCAACTTGAAGGACGCCACAAACCCCGTGGTTGGACCAAAGCATGCGGTGAAGCAGCCATCTTCAGTTCTCTCTCAAGCCGCCAGTACAAAATGGTGTGCGACGACATCAGCAGTAAGAGATGGGTCAGTGCAGCCCACGAGCAACAGTCGAGCTCAGGGTCGGACCAGAAGAGAAGATGAGCACCCAAGGAGGAACAATATTGTTGTGAGCCGAGGGGCAGAAAACATTCAGGCAGAGTGCTTGGACTCGGTGTTGGACCACGACTACTGCCGTGACTCCCTTCGTCGGGTCATCGTGGATGACTTTGACCTTGCCATCAGTCCCACTAAACTTCATGGCCCAAAGCCTATGCAGAAAGTGAAATCACTGCCAGCAATGAAGGCCGACCCAGCTTCTGCGCTGCAGGCTTCCAGCTTGCACCACGGGAAGGCTCATCGGGGTAAACCTGCTGCTGCTGCTGCTGTCAAGGACGGTGATGTGGTCAGTGCTGCTGCCACTGCTTCTCAGGCTCGGGCCACTGCATCTGCTTCTGATGCTGCCACTCCGAACCTTGACAAGCCGTCTAGTCAACCCCTGCCCTCGGTAGATTTAGTGTCTGTTCTGAAGAATGTGCAGTCCATTCAGAACTTGTTCACTTTAGAGAATGGTACACTCAAGCTCCACCCATCTGTGATGGCAAGCATGGATCCTGCTGCTCAGCTGATTTCTCTGGTCTCGCAGAATGCCCCCCCAGCGACACCTGTTCCGAGTTCTGATACTGCTGTGTCTGTTGCTGTCAGTGATGCTGGGCAGAATGTGGGCAGAGTCCTGCAGCAGACACCAGCAGCTCCAGCGGCATGTCTCACAGTACATAATCCCATGCAGACCACGCAGGGTCAGGCTGTGGCTCATTCCTCTGGTGCTACAACGCAGGGTACCCGACAGCTTGTGCCAGCGCAGAGCTCATCCGCAGTGTCTGAATCTTCTGAGCTTGCCAAAGAGACATTGCAAAAACAGAATGATCTTTCCCAGCTGCCGGGCATGTTGCAGCCACCCCGCACAGCCAGTGCACGAACTGCCCTGGACAGCACTGCCTCAAAGCAGCAAGGTAAGCTGCCCTTGCACTCAACTGAAGCCACTGGTGAAAGGATTGCCAGATGCAGTCCAGTCCCAGAGCACCAGCTGGAGACCCCGCCATCTTGGGCACCGGGTCAGAGTTCACCTAAAACTTGTTTCTCACATTCCAGACAAGCCATGAATGTCTTGGAGAAAACAACTTCCTCATCTGGTTCTGCTTGTACTCGGATTTGGCAGTCTGCACAAAACCGGGTCACTGGCGCTGACAAGCAGTGTGAAGACACTGTAGATCTTGAAAAGCCTGCTCCTTCACCGGAAGAAGCTTCCAACCCTGTGATAAATGGAACTGCTGACGCTAATGGAGATTCAGATGTTCTACACCGTCCCAGCTCCACAGTGGATGATCTTGGTAGTCAAGCCTTGTACTCCATGCCTCTCTTTGATGTCGAGGAGCGTCCCAACATCGACTTGTCTGACAGAGTTGTTGCCCCCATTGAAGCGCATTCCCGCCAGAGGACAAGCAATGCTGAGGGGTGCAGATCCCCCTTGCCTTTGCATTGCCCGGAACCCAGTGAGACCTGTGATGCTGTTGAACCCCAGCAACCTTCTCCCTGCACCCTGCCTGTGATAGGCCCTGAAGAGAGGCCGCCTTCTTGCTCACCCCATGATTTTCCAGTGTCCCCTGAGGCTGGCACCTCCCAGTTTCATCAGGAAGATTCGCAACACTTTACAGACGACTTTTCAAGAGTATGGGAGGAGCACAGTCTGAATGCAGAGAACGAGATGCTTTTCAGAGCAAGCGAGAGACATCATAAAACTGTGATCCACACCCCCAACACCTTGCCATCAGACCCAGATGACCAAACCCACTCTGTTGAGAGAACATCCGCATCAAAACGCACAAGACCATCTCGGCGGTATCGTCAGAGTAGAAGCTGGAAGCCAGGAAACAGCCCGATCAAAGAGGACAACAGCGGGTTATTCAACAAGATTCCGACCTACTACACGGCGCTGTCCATCCCCACCAAGACGGGGCGAAAACAGCTGACAGCTGAGGATGCTGGAGGAATATCCATCAACGACTTTCTCCCAGCAGATGGGTCACCTGATCACAACAATGAGAAAGATATGATGTACGACAAAATGCCTCCATACTTCAGCTGTTTCACCAACAGCACGAAGTATGATGAAACAGCTCCCCCGGCAAACTTTAACCCCGCTAGTGAGAGCAGAGAGCCAGAAAAAGTGGCGTACTCCTCAGAACAGATGAGCTACACGAGGTCCCGGTCTCAGAGGCAGTCTGCATCAAAATCACCGTCTCCAGCCAGGTCTCAAAGAAGTTTGCGATCAAGAGGTAGAAAGGGGTTGCGCAAACGCAGGAGGTCCAACTCATCTTCTGCTTCGTCAAGATCAGGATCAAGGACAAGGTCATGGAGGACCAGCAGACGTAAATGCAGAAGGTCACCATCTTTGTCTGGGTCATCTTGCTCTTCATCCCGGTCGAGGTTAGTGCAATTTGATATGGCTATACAGGGATTCATAGAAGATTGGACATTGGTCGCTGGACTTTCTTCTGTAATCTGCATGACGTCTGAACACTTCTGCCTAGTCCAGCATGTGTATAAAACATTTATTTATAAACAAGCCATGTTTGTTTTTTAATTTATAAAAAAATAATGTAGAAGCAAATTTCAATAGGGAATGTAACAAATGTTGCTTGACTTCTGAAGTACACTAGAGCGACTTTCCTTAGATATTAGGCCTATCTAACAAGTATTCATTTTCCTGACAAATATAATGCCACTGGAAAAAAAAACTTATAGTACAGTTGCAGCCAGTTTAGTGCAGGCTGAATTTTGGAAATCTTGCCTGAGATTGAGGTCAGAATAAGATTCTTGTTTTTATTATAAAAAATTCATCCAAAATTATTTTTTGACTGACAAGCCTACATTATATATGCTGATCCATGCATGCAGTGTCAAGCTGTTGGGCGTGCACCTGTCCTTTAAAAGCATGCATGTGTGTGTATAGTCTGGAGATTATGTGTGTGTGTGTAAATTTGTGAGTCACTGTGAAATATGTTTGTGTAAATTTGTGAGTCATTGTCAAGTGTGTATGTGTGTGTAAATTTGTGAGTAACTGTCAAATGTGTGTGTGTGTGTGTGTGTGTTTGTATGCTTGCTTGCTGATTCATTGCATGAACAGTTTTGAGTTTGATATGAGTATAATTTTGTTTGTGGAGGTGTGTAGACTGCCTTATGCCTACAGGTCTAATTCCCATTCATCATCACGATCGTGGTCCAGATCAAGGTCAAGATACTCCCATTCCTCTTCCCAATCAAGGTCACGCTCCAGGTCTAATTCAAGGTCAAGGTCTAGAAGTAGAAGGTAAGTGCTGATCTGTCAGTTGGCTTTCCAAGAAAAGGCATGTTCTTTGATATATATATGTCTCATATCTTGAAAAGGAAAATTGGGAATGATTTTTATTTATTTTATTTTATTTTTCTGTGTGTTTTTGTTGACATGTATATTTGTGGGTTTACTGTCTGTTTAATGTTCAAAATGCATGTTTTGGAATACGTACATGATATATATCATTATATGTGTAGAACTTCCTTTTTTTGTGCTTTGTACAATCACGTTACATGTAGCAGTGGCTGACTGAGCGTTAACACTGGTGATCAAAGTTCTTCAAAAGTTTGCTCAGACACATGTTGGTTTGGTTCCAGTTTACACTGACATCAAGCACTTACAAACCACAGTTCAACCCACACACCTCGTATACAGTAGACAGACCTTTTTGGTTTGGTTTGGGTTTTTTTTTTCTTCTGCCCACTGCCATCTTGGCAGAGCTAATGTCAACAAATCATTTGTTCATTGGACTAATCATACTGCATGCATTCAACAGCCACAGCAATCAAACTGTCAAAGTTGTTAGGTGATGTTGCCCATTGTAAAGTTGTTAAAAAAAACCCACTAATTGAACTATAAAAAGGCAATGATGTATTTTCATATGTTTCTGTTGTTGTTGTTGTTGCTTGTATATCTCGTTTGTCAAGCTAAGAGTAATGAGTAATTTGGCTCTTTCTTTCTTATGGTTTCAGATATTGTTCTCGAGAGAGGGAGCATTATTCAGGTTCACATGAACATAGACGTGAACGGATTTCCAAAGGGCGACAGATGAGGAAGGCAGAGAGGAGACAGATTAAAATAAAGAAAATGGTGAGAACATACAATAGCATTATAAATATAATAATACTAACGATAAACATCAGTTCTGTAGGATATTAACTCCAGCAGTAATTGGTCCACACTGCACATTACAAACCACCCCACAACCCACACCCCTGCCACCTCCCCCAACCAAAAAAAAACCCCGCAGTGGCACAAAAGAACTAAAACAGCAACTGCATAACTGTATGCAGCAAGAGACGGCAAAGCTGAAGAGCAAATACTTGGTCTGCTCATTCAGACTATAGATCAGAGCATTATAACTAATTGTCTGCACTATTAACTCCAGTGGAGTCTTCTGTTTAAAACTGAGATGTTCACTGCTCTTGGTTGCTTCCTAGCTTACCCTCGCAAAATGTAAATAGCCCTCCTCCCCATTTGCTGTTTATTGATGAACTTTCTTTTTTGGGGCCTTGCAGGAAGAGCGTAAGATTGTGTATGTTGGCCGGATCCCAGAAGGTTACACACGACGACAACTCTACAAACGGTTTGAGCAGTATGGCAAGATAGAAGAAGTCAGCGTGCACTTCCGAGAAGCTGGGTAAGTGCCAGGAGTGTTTGCCAATCACAGGACAAGGGTCTTTTATGGCCTGGCTGCAAGGAGAGGATCGTGAATTCCTCAGACAGTTTTTTAAATGATTGCATTTTATTACCGCAGTATCAGGAAGAAAATAATCACTAATATCCACATGATGAGAAGTAACAGTAAGGTGTCACCTTTTGCTGGTTTGAAATTAAAAGGCAAAAAGATTTTCAGGCCCAAGTTCATCTTCTCACATGCACCCATGTCATACTCGTAGGCTCTTAGAGTTAGAGGGTTTAAAATTACTCTGTAGATATATTAATTTTAATTACATAAGTCATAATGATAAACTGATGGAAACTGCCTTTATGTTATAGACCATTGTCTCAGGCAGCTACTTTGCCTTGCCAGTACTGTACTACTAACATTAATCAGACGGTTTCACATGGATGCATGATCTGTTTTCCCCTTTTTTATATTTGTTTTTAGTACTTTTGCAAAGTAAGTACTATGTTTATAATCGTTTAGAATTAGTAAATCTGAAAGTTGCACTTAAAACCATGGTAATCTCATTCATGTCTGGCATAGCAGTTAGTGGAACTGACATTGTTGTGACAGTGGTCTGGAATGTTTGCAGGGACAACTATGGCTTTGTGACATACTACAGCCCCCAGGATGCCTTCAGAGCTATAGACAGTAGGTTTCTTTTCTTTTGTTCCTTCTTCTCCACCTCCCACAATGTATTCGGAGCTATAGATAGCATGCATGCTTTTGTTCTCTCGTTTTTTCTGCTTCTCTACTTCCCCCAGTGAGTTCAGAGCTATAGATAGTATGTCTGCTTTTGTTCTGTCTGTCTGTCTGTCTGTCTGTCTGTCTGTCTGTCTGTCTGTCTCTCTCTCTCTCTCTCTCTTCTCTCTCTCTCTCTCTCTCTCTCTACTCTCTCTACTTTGCACCTTCCTATATTTTTGTTTGTGTGTGTGTGTGTTTTGAGCAGTAGTGTGGTTGGTGAACATGTAATCAAAATCTGCCAAACAGCTTACTAAAAAGTACCGTGAATTAAAACACTCCAGCTGCATCTGCAGGAACCTCAGAAGATGCAGCAAAACAACTAGTAACTTCTTGTGTATTGCCTAGGTTAGACTGCTGCAGTTCTCATTTCATGGGCACCCCATTCAGTTGCCTTTAAACTGATGTATGGATGAATCAGATCAGATGAGTGGTTGAGAAGACACAGCAGTTTGAATACGTAGGTAATGCAGTGCAGCACTCCTGCACAGCTGGTTCTTTGCTGCATTGTGTTTCTACACAGCTGGTTTCCAGGCATATACTTTGCATGCACTGCTGGTGATAAAAGGGTTAAAATGAGTATACTTGCACAAAACAATATAAAGTCACACACACAGTATGATGTGTACCCAACATACATCCATGCTTTCAGATACATAAATAAAAATATCCAGTCACATCAGAAGACTGCATGTACAATCAGACCCTTACTAACTTAACGGTGAAGTTTCCTCTCTCGCGCGCACACACAGACACACACACGTACATACACGTGCATGCACACACACATGCACATACATACACACACGCACATACGCACACACACACACACACACTTTGGTATGGAAAGACCACGTGTACGTGGCAACTCCTCTTGTAATATTAAACCAGTAACAGTAAGCCGTTTTGGCTTGTTGTTTAGGGTGGTTGGAAAGAGGGGGTGGGGTACTTTGCATTGTCCAACCCACGGAACTCCCTGTCCTCGTCCGCCCGTGTCTCATATCTTGGGAAAAGCATTGTGCTTGTTTGTTGAGATTTGTATTCAGTGGAACCTCTTCCTGCTTGGTGTGTTTGGCAGTCCTTGTCTGCCATGGTTTGGTACTATTGTTTGTACAAGCAGCAAGGTTAAGATTGAGTTTGGAAGTTTTGGGGAAGAAGAAAATATATATATATTATATATGATTTTGAGCAAAAACTAGCTGTACTACAAGTAATGTTGAGACAGTTTTGTTGAAAATGTGTCTGTTGTTGGATAGTCAAGTTGGTAATTTATGAATAGTAAGTAACTTGGTGTTTTATGCCCAGTCAGCCAGCGCGGTTCTATCAGGGCAAATTTATGAATAGGGCAGGGGGCTTTGATACTGTGTTATCCCGTATAGTTACTCTGACAAATGAGATTACAAGTGTGAATGTCAATTCTGTGTTTATAACTGTTGACAACGATGCTAATGATATAACTGTTTGTTGACCTCAATGCTAATGATTTTTTTTTTTTTCCAGAGGGTAACAGTGCTCCAAACGAGAGACAGTTTGACCTTTGCTTTGGAGGACGTCGCCATTTTTGTGCTAATGAATATGCAGATTTAGGTCAGTGTCTAAGCTTAGTCCTTAGATGGTTTATTTCACAATTTCTCTCTTTCTCTCTCTCTCTCTCTCTGTCTGTCTCAGTTCCCCCCTCCACCCATCTGACCCCCTTCATGTAGTAGATGTGTGACTACTTAAAAACGGGCATCATATGCATTTTCATTATCCGATGGTATTATTCACTTATACTAGCTGCTCAGATAACATCATGTGGACAGAGGGAAACCAGCTGTCATGTTACTGTATTGATTTTTTTTCCCTTACATTATATACTCCTGTGTTAAGTGTGCTTGCTTACTGGTGGAATAAATTGAATTGAAAAAAAGAGGAAAAAACCCCCATCATGTGGACTTTTTACCTTTGGACATCCTCCACACCCCACAAGGAACCAAAGAAATAAACACCCTCGACTCCATGAATGCTTTCAGTCAGCGCAGCACAGTTTTATGCAGAGTGTTCTCTTGTGTGCGTTTTCCACAGACGGCAACCTGGTGATTGAAGAGGAGTATGCTCCCATATCGACCAAGAACCCCATGGACTTTGACCAGCTGCTGAAGCAAGCCCAGAGGAACCTGAAACAAAAGTCCTGATGCGTGTTGCATCAAGTAATGCAGGCTTGTCTGACCTCGCTACCCCACCTCAGTGTGAATGGTGAACTGTCTAAACCAGCTCAAAGGGAACCTGAAACAAAAGAAGTGTTTTTTGAGAAGAGGAAAGTGATTGTGTGGGGCTTCGGTGAATGGGGTGGTAGTCGTGATGACACGCTTCTCCGCCCCATCCCGTCCTTTTTGTTTTGAGGGGGATGGGGTGGTAGTCGTGGTGACAGTTCTCCGCCCCATCCCGTCCTTTTCTTGTTTTCTTTTGCTGGTCACGTTAAATAAGGAAATTTTAGATAGCATCCTTGTGTGGCTCATTCCTCTGTGTGTGTGTGTGTGTGTGTGTGTGTGTGTGTGTGTGTGTGTGTGTGTGTGTGTGATTCTCTTTCATGCTCTGTGTCTCTCTGTTTCTCTGTCTCTGTCTCTGTCTCTCTCTGTGTCTCTCTCTCTCTCTCTCTCTCTCTCTCCTCTCTCTCTCTCTCTCTCTCTGTCTCTCTCCCCTCTCCCCATCTCTCAGTGGAAGGGTCCACTGGCAATCCAACTGTGTGTTGTACGTGCTGCCACATAGATAAATTGGCGCACCACAGTTTTACCGGTGCTGTTTATGTTAGTAAGCAGAAAACGTTTGTATCATGTTCAGTTTCGTGTGTGTCTTTTGATTGGTCTAGCTCAATTTGAGCAGGATTTATTTGTAAGTGTTCAGCAATCATGGTGACAGTACAGAGTAGCTTTGTGCCATTGAAAACTGGCTGGGAGTGGAGGGGGTCACAGAATTATGTAGGAGCCAGATTCAGAATGAAATTGAGAGTGAAATTTACCAGATTCAAAATGAAATTGAGAATGAGATTTCTGAGATTCAGAATAAAAATGACAATGAAATTTCATCTCCATTGTGGAATTAATTTATTTGAGAGGTATGTATGTTTAATAAAAGCTTCATAATTAATGTATAATCAGTGAACAGTTCCCATGGGCTGCAGACTATAATTGTACTAATTCTCGCAAACAGGCCCTGTCACTGTGTCAGGTTAGTTTGCAAACATGTGCTTATTTTTTTAATATATTATTAGTGAATTATGAAGACAAAACAAGTTTGAATTATGGAACATGATTAACTGTGAAACTAAATAGACTTGTTTCATTAATAAATGTATGATTTGAACTGAGCAACAGTTACATGCCTGAGTCTTGTTAGTGATTTTGGTCTGAGGAAACTTTGAAGGGGAACCGTACTGACGATGAAAGCTGTCCTGAAAATGTGCCAGTGTTTCCATCTCCAGGTTCCAGTTGCTGCTCCTTTCTGTGTTGATGTGAGAGACGTACTTTTTTGCTTCAAATTTGAGCTCCCCGGGACACAGCTGTGTTGGTTTAATTGCTCTTTATCATTAATATCCAGAATATCAATGAAGAGCAGAAGTAGATTAGCTCGTGATGTGCTTGATGCTTAAGTTAGCCACCCATTCTTTTGCTTAGTTAGGCTGAAGACTGCTGGCCACAGTAAGTAAGTAACTTGGTGTTTTACGCCCAGTCAACCAGTGCGGTTATATCAGGGCAAAGTGTGTGCTCAAGTAAGTAAATAAGTAACTTGGTGTTTCATGCCCACTCAACCAGTACGGTTATATCAGGGCAAAGTGTGTGTTCAAGTAAATAAGTAAGTAAATAAGTAACTTGGTGTTTCATGCCCAGTCGCCGGTACGGTTATATCGGGGCAAAGTGTGTGTTCAAGTAAATAAGTAAGTAAATAAGTAACTTGGTGTTTTATGCCCAGTCAGCCGGTACGGTTATATCGGGGCAAAGTGTGTGTTCAAGGTTGCAGACTTGTAAAATGTTTTCTTTTTCTACAAAGGCCAGAAGTTCAGATGGCCGTTAAACATGACACAAAATTGAATGAAGTAACTAAAATGATGATTGGGATAGCCTGGAAAAGTTGGTGATTTTGAACAGTTTTGTGGCAACATATATGTATACTACTACAGTGGAGTGTTAAATACTGAAGTTTTTAGCCAGGCTCAAACCTTCATTAGTGATAGTTATACCCCTTCTTCCCATAGCTTTTGATGCGCTCTGCCATGAAAATGATACTCATGCAGACATTTTCATTATCTTGACCTTGTTTAAATCAAGTTTTCAGTGTAATGCCTTCAAAAACAATATGAAGTGCTTTCATCTATGATTGGATGTAACTTAACATGTATCTGCAGTATTCAGATGCATGTGTGAAAATGAATCTGGAGGTAAAGGTATCATCTGTAGTATTTAGGTCTGTATCCAGTACTGTATTGGCATATATATAGCTTACATATATAACTATATATTATGCACCTGTATATTAATGCATGCACATACAACTAAAGGTTGCACTGGGTTGTCCTTATTTTTTTTTTTTTTTTTTAAGTAACCTTTTCACTGCCACTCTTTCATTTAAGGGAGTATCAGTAGTTACTGGGTCATTGCAGTTGGTTTTTGATGTTTGGCTGGAACATTTGTCCTTTTTCCTCTTCTCTTTTCCTTGTCACATCTAATCTCCTTTCTATGTTAATCTAGCAGAGCCTTCTGCAAGTGCGACACCAAAGAACAGTGAAAATAAGTGTTTTTCTTTCAAGGTAGAAATGTTTTTTCACTGCTGTCTCAACTCTTTTTACGGATTCAGTTTTGTGTTAGTTATAGTCAGCCAGTGCGTGTATGTGATCATGTGTTCCTCATTCAGCTCTGAGCTCACAAATCCATCACTGTTATTGAAGGTCAGGTATTAAATTCCTACACTGGGTCATTGCATTTTTCCTGGTGTGATACTGAAGGTACAAATATAACTGACTGCAGCTTTAGTTGTATTATGCTTCTTTATGGCGTATACTTGAAAAGGAACCGAAATGAATATGTGAGCAATTGACATTAAACTGTAGAAAATGCAAATATTTCTACCTGGAGGCTTCAGTTAGTTGTCTTACCACTGAAGCAGTTTTTTTGTTTTTAATTGCTTCACATTTGAGCTCCTTGGGGTGTAGGTTTGTTGTTTCACGCTTTACCAATGAAGATCAGAAATCTGGTACTTCTGCTTTACATTCTTCCCTTTTTCATGATGCCACCAAGTGGCACAGACTGTAGCGCTCCCGCTCATATTTTCGCAACGATGATGATGATGATGAAGTGATGCTTAATGTCCTCAGATGTCAGTTGGCATATTAGGGACAAGCTGTGACCAATGCCAAAGCATGGTTCGGTAAGTCTTTACGTCCACGGAAGCCAGAAGGCTCGTTAGGACGGGCAGCCCTGGACGGCTACCTCGACTCTCACACACCTGAACTATGACATTTTCGCAACCTTCAAACATTGATTTTTAACAGAACCAGAAAAAAACCCAGAAAACAATTGATTAAAAACTGCCATCTGGTTTGGTGCTTTTACAGCAACAGAAAATTGTCTTGTTGTTCTATTCCACCCAACATGGACGTTGGTGCTGCTTCTGTTCAGTTCCCTTTTAAGTGTACGCTCCACTGTTCTTACGGAAAACTTGCACTTACCCAGAAAAGGAACTTCTTAGCTTTTCATATTGCCTTTGTTCATGCATATGCAGAGACAACAACAAAAATGAAAATGCCTGCTATCATGTCATTTCACATTTCATGTACTGCTCCTGTCTTACCCAAAGGATCTAACATCCCTCTGTGCACTAGTCAGAGATTTTTTTTTCTTTTTCTCCTCCCCCCATTGTGTCAGTCAAGTCTTTATTTGTGCCAGGTTAATAATGAGTTAGAACGTTTTGGTAAGTTTAAAGTAAAAGTCCAAGGTTTTTAAGTATGCAAAATGACCATCGAAATGATTGACAAATGAGTCACTAGTTTCAGATTGAATGAAATAAAAAAATGTTTAATTGGGTTTTTAATCGATTTTATTTTCTGTAGACTTTCCCGGAAGTGACGTCAGTCTGGGGAGTCAGTGCGGTTGTCATCTTAGATTCTTCAGTAAACTGTGTATGCGTGTGGTCAACCAAAAAGTTAACTCTTCCAGCCTACTGTGTTGCCACGAACTTTAACAATTCGCAGACGACCCCAGGTATAACAATGCACGAGCTCCCACGCAATCAACCCGCAGTGAGGCGAAAGTGGATTAAATTTATACAATTCAAACGAGCTGACTTTCTTGCTGCGCCGCATCACGCCCATTTGTGTAGCGAGCACTTCAGTGAGTGAGATTTTGCAAACTCCATGGAATACCGCATGGGGTTTGCTGACACGATGTTCCGGTACTCTTTCAAAATCCTGCCCGACAGGCTCAAACTAATACAGCTGTATCCTTGTGGGTCTCTTGGGCCAAGTATCAGTTTCGTCTTCGGAGCTCGAGTTGGCCATTTTGCAGCGACTCCCCAGAGTGACGTAGGCATATGGTCACGTGATTTGGGCGTCATGGCGACGCTTTCGGTATGACAGAAAATGCCTTTTTTTCGTGCATTTATAACCCTCAGATCACAGTTTCACCTACATCATTGTTCTCAGCGAGCTTTAACGGAAATTGTGTCAAAAATCACCCCTAACCTTGGACTTGTTCTTTAAGCTATCTCCAACATACAGTGGACTGAAGACATATTTGCAATCTGTTATAGGCATTTTGAGTCAGCATTCTGAGTCTGGCTTATCCCCAGCTACTTCCATTGCATTTGACAAATTCAGCACATACTTTCAGCACTTTGTTGATATTTGTGGGGGTGATTTTTTATTTTTTTTAAAATGTATTGTTGATTGTTTTACTTTTAGTGAGTTAGGAGAGATAATACTTATTAATAGTGATTTATAAGAATGGTTTATTATTATTAGGACACCCTATGTTTTGTGTGTGTGTTATTTTTTTATTATTTTAAATATATATATATATTTTTTTTAATAGCTCGCGAGTTACAAAAGCTCTGGTTTGTTTAACCAGTCAAGTTGTCTGTTTTTGTCATTCACAAGATGTGATGTGATTGTCTTGACAATTTTGAGTTTGGAGATTTTTTCATAGTAAGAAGTAATTGTAATGGTTTATTTCAGGTTTAATTCCTTTTATTTGCTGATTCTTTGAGTTTGTGTGTGTGTGTGTGTCGTGTGTGTGTGTGCCTCATTGTTAATAGTATAGTCATTTTTCGACAACCTTTATTTTATGCCATTGTAATTTGACTTTAGATTGCTGTGACTTGAGCTTGGCTTTTGGAAGTGTTTACCTGTTGATTTTTGCAGTGCTAGAAAAGTGGGTGGATTTTGTGTTCACAAAAGATGCCTGTTTCAGTGTTTAACAGGTATACAAATAATTATTACGGACATGAGTGAATAAAATAAGAATCATTCATGAAGGAATGTAATTGTTTTGTGGGGTATTTTGTATTGTTTGCAACTCTCTCTCTCTCTCTCTCTCTCTCTCTTCTCTCTCTCTCTCTCTCTCTCTCTCTCTCTCTCTCTCTCGTATGTATGTATGTATATGTATAGAGAGAGAAAGTTATTTGATGACTATTTAAAAAAACAACTTTTTGTCAAACTTCAGTTGTGTGAAATTCCTTCAACTTGAAGTGTTCAAGTGTCTCGCTGGTGTTTTGCTTTGCAAAAGCTATGATTGAAAACCCATTGAATCATGTTGGACGCCATGCCTGTAAAAATGACGGGTGAGGGTATACATGTAACATGTAAAAGCCTGATGTTAGTGTAACCAGGTGAGGGTGTACATGTACCATGTAAAAGCCTGATGATAGTGTAACCAGGTGAGGGTGTTCATGTAGCATGTAAAAGCCTGATAGTGTAACCAGTGAGGGTGTACATGTACCATGTAAAAGCCTGATGATAGTGTAACCAGGTGAGGGTGTGCATGTACCATGTAAAAGCCTGACGATAGTGTAACCCGGTGAGGGTGTGCATGTACCATGTAAAAGCCTAATGATAGTGTAACCAGGTGAGGGTGTGCATGTACCATGTAAAAGCCTGATATAGTGTAACCCGGTGAGGGTGTACATGTACCATGTAAAAGCCTGATGATAGTGTAACCAGGTGAGGGTGTACATGTACCATGTAAAAGCCTGATGATAGTGTAACCAGGTGAGGGTGTACATGTACCATGTAAAAGCCTGATGATAGTGTAACCCGGTGAGGGTGTACATGTACCATGTAAAAGCCTGATGATAGTGTAACCCGGTGAGGGTGTGCATGTACCATGTAAAAGCCTGATGATAGTGTAACCAGGTGAGGGTGTACATGTACCATGTAAAAGCCTGATGATAGTGTAACCAGGTGAGGGTGTACATGTACCATGTAAAAGCCTGATGATAGTGTAACCAGGTGAGGGTATATGTGTACCGTGTAAAAGCCTGATGAGTGTAACTGCTGCAGTGTGGGGTCTACATTGGCACTGTTATGGTCATACACGCTGTCCACGAGGAATTTGTTTCATCATAATCACAGTACTAGTCGCTATTACTGTGTAAGTTAACTTTGATGAATCGCCATGTGTGTGAGTCATATGGGGTTTGAAGATTATTATTTTGTGTGTGTGTGTGTGTTAGTGTGAGAGAGAGAGAGAGGGGGGGGGTATATTTTATTGACTGTTAGTGTTCAGCTGTACTACAACTCTAAGACAACTGTTAGGAGATGTATTTTATATTTTCCCTTCGAATCGCTTTGGATGCAACACCCTCTGAAAAATAACCCCACACATAGCCTGAGATGGGGTTAGGCCTACGGCCACACCTTGGTCTGAGGCAAGATATTAGGCCTACAGGTACACATTGGTCTGAGGCAAGATGTTAGGCCTACAGGTACATATTGGGCTAAGGCAAGATGTTAGGCCTACAGGTACCCATTGGGCTAAGGCAAGATATTAGGCCTACGGCCACACCTTGGTCTGAGGCAAGATATTAGGCCTACAGGTACACATTGGTCTGAGGCAAGATATTAGGCCTACATGTACACATTGGTCTGAGGCAAGATATTAGGCCTACAGGTACCCATTGGTCTGAGGCAAGATATTAGGCCTACAGGTACCCATTGGGCTAAGGCCCTTTGGGCTGAGGCAAGATATTAGGCCTACAGGTACCCATTGGGCTAAGGCAAGATATTAGGCCTACAGGTACCCATTGGGCTGAAGGCAAGATATTAGGCCTACAGGTACCCATTGGGCTGAGGCAAGATATTAGGCCTACAGGTACACCCTTGGTCTGAGGCAAGATATTAGGCCTACAGGTACCCATTGGTCTAAGGCAAGATATGAGGGGCCTAGGTACCCATTAGGCTAAGGCCCCTTCGTCTGAGGCAAGATATTGGCCTACAGGTCCCTTGGGCTAAGGCAAGATATTGCCTACAGGTATCCATTGGTCTATCGGCAAGAATATTAGGCCACAGGTCCCATTGGGCTATGGCAAGATTTAGGCCTACAGGTACCCATTGGGCTAAGGCAAGATATTAGGCCTACAGGTACCCATTGGGCTAAGGCAAGATATTAGGCCTACAGGTACCCATTGGGCTAAGGCAAGATGTTAGGCCTACGGGTACCCATTGGGCTAAGGCAAGATAGGGGGCCTGTGGTGGGTTTAGGCTTACTGCTACCCCTTCGTCTGAGGCAAGATAGGGGGCCTGAGGTTGGGGGTAGGCTTACTGCTACCCCATCGACTGAGGCAACATGCGGCGGGGGGGGGGGGGGGGGGGGGGGGGGGGGGGGGGGGGGGGGGGGGGGGGGGGGCGGTGTTGCACCCTACTCCCTATCCTTTGTACCAGCCCCCCGTCTCCATTGTCTGTTTCTCACTCGAACAATAATATTGAATTATTTATGAAGCGCGAACCGCTATAGAGTTCGGCGTGCTGTGTAGCATACTTGGCGATGTCCACTTTTAGCCCCGTCGGTTCGCTGTCCTCAAATGGTATGTGGATGCGCGCGCGCGTGTGTGCTTGTGGGTATACTTATACGCTGGAATAATACGGAATGAACTGATACGTGGATGTGCCAACGTAGTGCATACATCAGTTCATTTCGTAAACCCACAGCCACACGCACGCACGCACGCACACACACACACGCACGCGCGCACGCACGCACGCACGCACGCACTGACACACACACAGTGTAAACTAACATACCCGCTGAGGCACCTCAGGCGGAAAAAGACAATAACAGTTGCTACAAGCAATCAATCACAAAACGCTAAACGTCATGACCCACAACACAGGCACGCACACCCATCTCCCTCCGTTGCCGCCCCCCCCCCCCCCCCCCCCCCACCACACACACACGGCACAGAACAGCAACAAACAATTTGGGGGCGAAGGAGAACTTGCTGACAGTAGTACGTTTAATTTTGTCAGTTTCGCTACTACCTTTATGAAAACAGTAAAGGCGCTGAAACACTAGAAGTTTTGGCCGTGTGGTTTTGTTGAGAAAGACCGTTCGAGATTTATACGGTAAGTAAGTAAGCAAACATGGTGCTTAACGTCCACAGAAACCATAAGGCTTATTAGGGACGGGGAGAAGGGGGTTATGGAGGCTGGAGGAAGAGGAAGATTATATACCTATCGCTACACAGTCACCACCAAACCGATTCCTGCATTAAGATGGGCAGCGATGAGAGCCATTTTAATGTTTCAGTAGGAAGTGATGGACAAAGTCGCAGGACATTGTCCACAAACCACAACCTTTTTGAAAAGAGAGGAGAGCCGAAGCGGTATCGAACCGAGGTCCTTCCGCTTACTAGCCTTACCGCTAGGCCAAACCGGCTCACGTTCATACGGTTCCGACTTGTTTGTCTTTAATGTGCTGGCTGCCACACGCTACAGCCGAAAGTGATGGGTCAGAGCAAGGGGAAGGTCGACGTATTCAACCTAGCCGCTACTCCAGAGTTACCATCCCGTGTGACCTCTGGCCTTTCCTTTACTTCAGTCCAAACAGTAGGTGCTCATTGGCTGGCGGATGCAGCTCACCCGTTTTGGAATATAACACGCTGTATTCGGAAGGGACGGGTTGAAACCGATGATCTCGTTTTAACTGTACGGATATGTTGAAACATGATCTGTTTGAGATCAGGTTGGAAGCGGACCGTGTATCAGCGCCTTAATTAACACAACCGCCACCTGCCTAAAGGGTTGATGCTGCAAAGCTGGTAGGTGGACCAGCTAAATTAGGAATCCGGGATCAATTAGACTGAAGTGCTTGGCTTCGACTTGTCCGAGTGTGAGACTTCTGTAGCTGCAGGCTTTTGACTTAAGGAACCACAGACTGACCTGTGTAGCTGAAGGCTTTGGATTTAGGGAACCACAGACTGACCTGTGTAGCTGGAGGCTTTGGACTTAAGGAGCCACAGACTGACCTGTGTAGCTGAAGGCTTTTGACTTAAGGAGCCACAGACTGGCTTATGTAACTGAAGGCTTTGGACTCAAGGAGCCACAGACTGACGTATGTAGCTGAAGACTCTGATCTTTGGAAACAGACTGACATATGTAGCTGAAGACTCTAGATTTAAGGAAACACAGACTGATTATGCAGTTGAAAACTGGACTTAAGGAAACACAGACTGACTTGTAGCTGGAGACTGGACTTAAGGAAACACGTCAGACTGACTTATGTAGCTGAAGACTGGACTTAAACTTTAAAGGGCCCAGAAAGGCAGTTTTTGTTTGCAAAGGAACGTTGAAAATCGACCCAATTATGAAAGTCTAGTGCATAACATGACCTTTGAATCTAATAAAATGTTCCCGCCATGAAGTAAGTATGTTTACGAAGGAAGAAATGCATGCCATCAGGCCGAATTTCTCTGTTGTTTAAACTCGAAAACGGCGAGATCGTGACGTAGGTCTGACGTCACAAACAGACACTGAGGCGAAGCGAATGAGGCGCGTTTTCACATCAATCGGTCCACAACGAAAATGCCACGCGAATGTGCGGCCGTGGTGCCAGAGCTGCAGACAAAGTGTTTCCTTTGACACCCTTTCTGAAAGATAGCATCGAAGGAAGCTTCATCCTTGGAGATTCGAACTGGAAATTGCTTCCAAGTCGGTTACCCTGTGGACACCCACACAGACATGAACTTTTACAAGGTATCAGTCACGCATCGCCCAGGCTTTCGCTAGGTTGATCCTTTGTGGAAGAACGGTCTCTTTGGATTAAACTCCGTCCTTGCCAATCTACAAGGAATATATCCAGACCGACCAAAGGACTCTGAAATACATTTTGACACCTTGGCACCCAGTGCAAAGATTAAAATTTTAAAAAAAGAAAAAAAAAAGGTAAAAAACCTCCGTCACAAGAAACCCTCCAGAAAATGAAAGTGAAATCAATAAAAGAGGAAAATGTACACACAAATCCGCAGCAAGAATGAACTCGTAATAAATGCAGAAGAAGAAAAAGGGAGAAAAAGAAAACAAAGAAAACCAAAAACGAATGGACATGGTAAACACGGAGAAAAGAAAGGAACAACAGGAGGTACAACTACTGAACTACCAGCAAATACTCCTGCCTTGTCAAAAGTCAATGAAAACAACCGAGAGAAAAGTAAAAGCCGAAAGGTTAACAGAAACTCGGCTGGCCTGTGCACATTTTAGATCAACGAACACCTGGCTTAGGGAAAAATAGCGGCACTCTCACGGGGCCGCGCCGAAGCCACGGCACCAGTCGGTCGACATCGCAGTTTGTCCCTAATATGCTCTTTAGCATCTGAGGACATTAAGAAAGAAAGAAGACAAAGACAGAAAGTCTAGCACGAATGCCTACAGCAGAAAAGGCCGTGTAAGAAAGAAACTGTACACAAATGCCTGTGACAAAAAAGAAGAAGAACAGACCACAAATGTTGGTGGCAAACGAAAAACGGCTGCCCTAATCAGGCAAGCAAACAGCTGACACCAAATGAAAGAAAGACCAAACCACAAAAGCTGGTGGCAAACGAAATAGGACTGCCCTTATCAGGCAAGCAAACAGCTGACACCAAAATGAAAGAAACAAAACAGCTGAAACCACCTCAAAACGCAAACGGTGGCCTCCCTGCAAACATAAGGTGGAAAAACCCACCAAATCACAACAGTCTAATAGACTACTGTCTGCAACAAATGAGTGGACGACTACATATATTGACTACATTTGTTGCAGCCATAAGCGCACAGAGATAACTGTGCCGACAAACAATGGAAAGCCAAACTAACCATAACTAACATTAATCTTAACTAATTCTAACTAACCCCTAACTAACCCGGCTTCCATCTAGAAAAATAAAGGCTGCAGACTGATAAAGCAAAACGCTAATCAGGACTACCGACGACAAAGCATCGGGATGTAAACAAATGCAGACGAAAAGAGAAATACAAAATGGCTGCCCTAATCAGGCAAGCTAACAAGCGGGCACGAAATGGCCAATAAACCAAAGATAAAAATAAAATAAAAAAGAACGCATGGTGGGAAAGAAGAGGAAAAGAGAGAAAAACAAACCCAAAACACTTTCTCAACAAACAAAAAAGAGGAGGCAAGAAATGTCAGCGAGCAACGAGACAAAGGCTGGATACACGTAATCCGTGTACACGATACAATCCATTCAGCCGACAACAACATGGCAGGGCAACATACCCCACGAACTACCCCAAACAAAGAAAGAATGGCGGTTCGTTAAACATCGGACTACCCCCCTCACTCGTACATCGTAAATGAACGATATAACTCGAGAAAACAAAAGGGCAAGCCGAGAGAAAAAAAACAGTGAATGGCAAGAACCGGCAACTAGCCCAACCCGGCCAAACCCTAAACCCCGGGAGGCCACGAAATCGCTAGCCTATTGAACTAGAACGAACAAGCCTTTTTCATCGTTACATATGATGAAACAAACAAGGCTAAACTGGGAAAAGAAAACACCCAATAAAAGGCAGGCTCCCTGATGAGGTCTAGCCTGTTGTCAGTGAAAGCTAAACGCAACTCGGAAAAAGACCGAAACGCCACGCACCTAACAAGGCTCGAGAAAGATGAAATAACAAGGTGGAAATAAACAAAGGCCCAACTACTGAAAAGGAGCTTCATCCTGGAGATTCGAACTGGAAATGTGTCCAAGTCGGTTGCCCTGTGCACACTCACACAGACCCGACTTCCACGTTTTGGTTGCTTGTCTGTTTGTGACGTCACTGCCCGACCGTTGACCTTTAGATTAAAATAGCTCTCGCGGAATCTCGCATTCAAAATGGCGCTGGTTTGAAACGTTCAGTTGACCGTATTTTCCGACCTTTTCGCCAAAATAACCCTAACCTAATCGAAGCCCTGAAAAGTTTTTAAACAAGTGAGTAATAGACTGTTTCTTCTCTTCGAACGTTATTACGGACCTATATGTTGTTTTGAAACGATTTGGAGCGATTTTGTACCCCAAAACTGCCTTTATAGGCCCTATATGGAAACAGACTGACTTATGTAGCTGAAGGCTATAATCCACTTTCGATCACGCCGGCATAGGACTACATGATCTAGCTTGGGTCGCTCTTCACCACTGAAGAGCATAAAGGGTTGGCTCGTGACGTATTTGGATACTTTTGCCACACATGCCGGCATTGTTTATGACGTCAGTGATACACGCTGCTGCTACGAAATGGCACACACGCGGACTTTTGTCTTCTTCTTTTTCCGCGACTTTCAAACGTCAATTTTTAACACAGAGGACCGCAAACCCAGAAAACTATTTAAAAAAAGAGAGCTAATGTGGCTATCATTATCATCATTATTATGATCAATGTTATAAATTCCATTCCTATCGACCGCTTATACTTCGGTTCGGTTCCCCTTTAATCGCACACAGACTTTTTGGAGATAGATTTGAACACAGACCAGCTGGAGCCCAACGAATGCTAGGACCACCCGCGCTCCTCCAGCAGAGTGTCCTGCAGAAGCAGCACGGTGGCCACAACACTGGCCACCATCAGGCCCACAGCCACCGCAGCACCCACAACGTAGGCTGTCGTGGTCCAGCGGCCGTAGCGCTTCGCCTTCGCCAAGGACCCGAAGTCGAACTCGTAGTCGGAGCGGCTCATGAAGAACAGCGCCGGAAGGCAGCAGAGGAAGCAGAAGAAGAGGCAGCAGGGGCATTGCAGCGTGCTGTGGCAGCGCTGGTTCAGGCGGTTGAAGGGGTTGGGCAGCAGGCAGCGCTTGGAAGCGGGCAAAGCCTCGACGTTGTATCTGCCGTCACTGGCCGGCATCGCCACCGTCACCCGCTGTCCGTCTTCGGTGTTGCCGTTGCTGTTGCTGCCGCTAGAAGTCGTCCCTCCGGGGACTACCTGTCTGCGGCCCGCTGCCGAAGCCACCTGAGGCATGGGCTGGACCGTCAGCACCGGTTTGTTCCGGGCGGAGTGGATGCTGGTCGGCGGCGCGTGCTGTTTCTTCCGCTCGCTCTCCACCGACACCTCGTTCATGCGCTCGGCGCGACTGCCGCCCTCGACCCCCGCTCCTTCCTCTCTCAGCACCGTCAGCAGCGGGGACCCCGCCTTCCGCAGACGGAGCAGCTCGGCGGCCGTGAGCGTGGACAGGATCTCCCGCTTGCGCTCTTCGCTGAATTCAGAGCGCTTGGGGTCGGCCGGGTTCGGGTACAGCAGCCGCAGCTTGGCCGAGGTTTGGTGAGTCTTCTTCCTGGCGCGTTTCTCGCCGCTGGGCGGCTGCGCGCTCGTCCTTCTCTCGGCCAGCGGGATCCACTCTCCGCTCGAGGGGGCGCTGCGCTTCTCCAGGGGTGCGCTGGGGCCGAAGAAGACAGAGTCGTCGTCGCCGTCGTCAGGGAGGCAGAGCGGGGAGGTAGGGGGCGGGGAGGGCGTTGGGCAGTTGGCGTTCTCCCACTCCTCACCGATGTCCATGGACAGCTGCCGCACGTGGCTGCTACGGACGTGCGGCTGCAACACGGTTGGAAAGAGAGTTCAGTTGGTGTTGACACTGTGCGTGTTTCCTGACAAGAACTGGACGTTCGGGTGAAAGAATCGTTTCATTCGCCTGCCAGTGCCCACCTGTTTGCAGAAAACTGACTCAAAAATAGCAGGCACGCACGCACGCACGCTGAACAGACACATGCATACGCACGCACGCACGCACGCACGCACGCACGCGCACACACACACACACACACACACACACACACACACACACACACACACACACACACACACACACACACACACACACACACACAGCTCGTGATCGAGATTCTGCGAAATCGAGTTCACTCGGGCAGAAATTTAACTGCTTATTTTTTTAAAAACAAAGGCGCTGTCAGTGCCCGCGGGCGCGTGTGAGTGTGTGAGACAGAGACAGACAAACAGAGACTGTAAAACGGGCAATGAATGTGAGTATTGAACGAAAGTAAAATTCCACCCTTACCTGCAGAAACAGTGGCGCCGCCCCTTCGGACAGGTTGGATGGGTGACGTCTCAGACACGTGGCGAATGGGGAAGCAGGCACATACTCCTCCGCGGAAAACCGGCGCCTCAGCTCAACGGCGCTCAGTTCTTCAACCTGGTGACCCAGATCCACAGCATCCAAGCGACCTCTCTTCTTCCAGCCTCTCTCCAGGGCCCTGGGAAACGTGACGAGGGGACCGACCTCCGACTCCGAGGTGAAGAAGCCGTTGCTTGACGACCTGGACAGCTGCGTCTTGTGGTCGCTGTCGGACTCTTGCTGGTGGCTGTTGTCACTCGGGCGGTCTGAGCAGCTGCCCACTGAAGAGCTGGTCCTGGCGGCAGGAAGTGTGGCTCGGAGTGGCGAGGGTTTCAGTTTCCGGCCGGAACGCCGCACTGTGGTGTCTGGACGTTGACAGTTCTTCGCTGCGTCCGAGTCGGTGCTCTTTTCCAGCTCAGATTTGTCCGTGTCGGAGTCTGTCCGGTTCGTGAAACCGGTACCGGTGACAGCCGGTTGCGCATTGCCGGCAAAACTGTTCGTCCTGTTCCGGACAGCCGCTCTTTTCGCTGTGAGTTTTGCTCGGCGTGTTGAACGCTTGACTGCCGGGTGGACCTTCCTCTCTTCAATTTCGTGACTGTTTTTAGAGTGAGACGTCTCCGTATAAAGGACTGACGGACTTTCCTGGCCGTCGTTTTGCCTGAGGTTAAACGCGGCTTCCCCTTGGGCCCTGGCGGTGCCAGACGAACCGGAACCGTCCCTGGGCAACGCCCTTTGAGGGACAAAGAACACAGCGCGCGCAGAATCCGACCCGTCCGTCCTGTCCGACGTCAGCTGGACTGCCGGCCATTGGGAATCTGAACTGGTCAGCTCTGAGGACGACTGTTTTGAAGCCGCTTGCACTGGCAGAGCGCGTGATGCTGCTGGTTCTGTTGAACCGTTCCTTGGACTCGCAGCAGTTCTCTTTTCTCGGCGTGCGTTCTTTTGAGAGAAGGGTTTCTCTGAGGAGCAGGGTTTCTCCTGTGAGCGGGGTTTCTCTGGTGAGCAAGGTTGCTCTGAAGCAGGCTCAGCACGTCTCTTGCCCTGCTCTGCTTTTGTGACACTTCCGCGCTGGCGTTTTGGTTTTTTCCCTGCCGATGCCTTGTCTTCGAATTCCGGTTCATTGCATTCCATTTGTGCTGACAAATGATCTGAACTAGACTTTCTTTTGGAGCGTTTAGCTTCAGCCAGTGAAAGTGTAGCGCGCAAATAACGATTTGTAGGACCGACTTCTTCCCCCAGCACTTGTTTGGCTTGCTTGCTCTGCCCGCTATCGTTTCTGTCCGTGGACGCAATCAGTGAAGAATTCCTTGCCTGCTTGCTCCTGTTTTCTTTTCTCGGAACCATACCCGCCCCAAGACGGAATCGGCTGAACATCGGGGTGGGCCGTTGCCTTCTGCTCAGGTCCTCGTCCGAAGAAGAGAGCGGATGCTGGTGAAGCTCAAGCGCTGACACACGGTGAAGCCGAACTCCGGAAGTGAAGTAAGGGTTCAGCTGGTTGACTTCAGCCGACACGCTTCTCCACATCGCTCTGCTGAACGTCCGGCCCGACAAGAACCATTCACCGCCCGGAGTCTCTTCGACATTTTCCGCGCTTATTCCACCTTGGTCTTCCCGGATCACCGCTGTTGGAATTGTGTCGGTAGCGCTGAAGAAATTGTGAGTACCGTTTCCCGGCTCTTCGGACTCCCCTGTGAAGGTATCTACGTCAAATACGAAATCCGCTTGCTGCTCTTCGTGCTCAAGAGACCGGTCGCTTTCATGGAGGAAGTCCCAAGCGTGAGTCGTGAACAGCATCTCGTTGGGCTCAGCGTTCTTGGGGCTGTCAGGGGAGCAGGAAGAGCTTGCACTGTCACCTTCTGGGGAGTTCATGTGGTGGGAGTTTGCAATTTTATTGGACGACTTTGTCCAGATTGGCCGCTCAGCCACCTCTAGCCATGAGTCTGTCGTACGAGGTTGCTTCACTGATATCCGGGTGACTCCCGTCGACAGAACTGTGACGAAAGGCCAGTCAATACCGACCTCTTGATTGCTGTCATCAGCGGGCATATTTCCCAGTTGCCTGAAATCCTCTTCCCCAGAAAACATTGGCCAAGCGTGTCCATTTCCTTTGATGGACGCGTCGGATTGGTATGCGTCGCCCTGTTTCGGAACATTACTTGGAATCTTGCCCGTTCTGTTTCTGTCATTGCGTTCAGTGTCGTCAGGGTTTGAACACCCTTTCGACATCCCCCGGGGAGAGCTTTCTTCAGAGTCATCACCTGTGTGTTCGTAGTGCCCGATGTACGACTGAACCGTTCTTTGATCGGCTGCACACTTTACAGTCACAGTCTTCGAGTGGGTGCCCAGAGCAAATTTCTTTAATACATCTTCCCCACTTCCTCTTCCTCCCTCTTCTCCATCTCCTAGATGTAGTTGCTTTTTTTCTTCTTCT
>JABMCL010003557.1:112500-117500 GCA_018857735.1 Alviniconcha marisindica
CAATTTCTTGTTCATCATTCAATGCCTTTCACCGATCCATAATAGGTCCGTAAGAACCATAATTATAGCCGCCTTTTGATCACAAGGGACTCTTTGAAGTTACCATACCCTTTGAGGATGCAGAATTGTGCAAGAGACTCGACGAGAGACCGATATGTGCCTGTGATTTAATTACCGTCAAAGAATGGTGAGTTACAGAGCAATTCCTGCCGCCGTGACGACTTCAGCAAGGTGGATTTTCTTACACAATAATTATCTGTCCACTGTGATCTTACGGCCAGGGAACACCAATACTCGTCCTGTCATCATCAGGAGATATGCATAGCGAGGTTTCAGTGGGACAAAAACAGTAAAGAGTTGAAATATATCCCAAAAGACCCTCTTATTCTTTCTTTTCTCATTAATGGCAGGATGCATTTGTTTTTGTGAAATGAACACTGAAAACGTTGATGACTAGAACTAGCTCGATCTTTATGTCCAAGATGCATGCCAAGTGAGAGTTATCGTAGGCGACTCGAGTCTTTGTTGTTGTGTTTATGTTACGTTTTTCGAGCACTGTTTAACTTCCTTGTGTGTTGTTTCGGTTCAAGATGTGGACTGTTCTTCCCCCTCCTCATCATAAGATATTTATTTCGTCGGATTTACTCTGAGCGCTGTTTAACTTCCTTGTGTGTTGTTTCGGTTCAAGATGTGGACTGTTCTTCCCCCTCCTCATCGTAAGATATTTATTTCGTCGGATTTACTCTGTTTAAGGTCTTCCAGAAATAACGCCTCAACGATTAATTACTTAGTGTGTGTGTGTGTGCGTGTGTGTGTGTGTGTGTGTGTGTGTGTGTGTGTGTGTGTGTGTGTGTGTGTGTGTGTGTGTGTGTGTGTGTGTGTGTGTGTGTGTGTGTGTGTGTGTGTGTGTGTGTGTGTGTGTGTGTGTGTGTGTGTGTGTGTGTGTGTGTGAGTGTGTGTGTGTGTGTGTTCTTCTACACTTCGAGCTAAAATTAAAGATATTTTTGTATAGCTCAAGTTCCCCAAGAAGCTCAAAGCACTTCCCGATTTCAACTGAAAAACAACAACAACAAAACAGAAGAGCCAGGCATTGGCTCATTCTGCAACATCACACACCACGTGACAATGCAGATAATTACAAAAACAAAAACAACTTTTTGTTCGTTTAATTTTACTTTGTTTCGTGTTCATTTGCCAGCTGAGTTGAAATGTATTCGAAATTTGACTCCATGGTGGTCGTGCGCTTGGGCTGAAAATCCAGGAATTTGATCACAACGCCGTTTGGATGAAGGGCTCAAACCTGTTGCGACAGAACAAAGAAGTAAGAGTCAGGATAAGGGTGCAGTGCAACCACATTGTCAATTTCAGCGTCAAAGGATAATTCAACCAGATGAATGCCCATGATCAGATTAAGTTAGTCAGGCTACCGCTGATCATGTGGAGTAAATTCAGATAATTATGCTGTTAACCTTTCATAATGCTGAGATCATTTGGAGTAAATTCAGATAACTATGCTGGTAACCTTTTATAATGCTGAGATCATTTGGAGTAAATTCAGATAACTATGCTGGTAACCTTTTATAATGCTGAGATCATTTGGAGTAAATTCAGATAACTATGCTGGTAACCTTTTATAATGCTGAGATCATTTGGAGTAAATTCAGATAACTATGCTGGTAACCTTTTATAATGCTGAGATCATTTGGAGTAAATTCAGATAATTATGCTGGTAACCTTTTATAATGCTCAGATCATTTGGAGTAAATTCAGAAATGCTAGTAACTTTTTATAATGCTGTAATACGTAGTATTATTATGTTTGGTTTTGTCTGTTCGGGTGGGAATATTTCAAAATTAGATAGAGGGAGGTTGGAAAAGATTGTAAAAACAGCAGGTCATGTTGTGGGAAAGCCACTGGACAGTTTTAAGACTTTACGCGAAAAGAGACTGTACAGAAAACTAATGCAAATATTAAACGACCCTACACACCCAATGAGACACTACTTTGATAGCTACAACAGGAGTGGAAGATTTTTGCTTCCGAGGACAAATACAAACCGTTATAAAGCCTCGTTTTTACCCTCGGCTCTGTCAGTTTTGAATGAAAATGATACCAGTCATTCGTTGTGCGATCGAACGACAGCTTTAATTTCCCGCCGGGATGAATAAAGTATATTGTTATTGGTGCTGTTATTACTGGCATAGTTCAGGAGCTGTGTGAGAGTCGAGGTGGCCGTCCTGGCTGTCCGTCCTAACGAGCCTTCTGGTTTCCGTGGACGTAAAGCTATATTGAACCATGCTTCTGCATTGGTCTCAGCTTGTCCCTAATATGTCAGCTGACATCTGAGGACATTAAGCAACACTACCTACCTACCCATTACTGGCATAATAAGGACTGTAGGGAGGAAGTCGGGGCTGAACTAAAATGTAAATTTTGTCTAAAGGGACGGCGGTTGGGGGGTGCGGGGGGGGGGGGGGGGGGGGGGGAGGGGGGGGGGGGGGGAGGGGGGGGGGGGGGGGGGAGCGAGAGGACGGAGAGACCATGAGAGATCAAGGAAAGAGTATTGATCATTTATTAATTGTTGTATTTGAGTGGACGAGCGGAGACTGGTGTGTGTGTGTGTGTGTGTGTGTGTGTGTGTGTGTGTGTGTGTGTGTGTGTGTGTGTGTGTGTGTGTGTGACATGGTTATTGTTTGATAGGCGATAATGGTGCACTACAATATATAAGGTTCTGTTTGTTTGAAATATATGTTAATGTGGTTTTTGTTATAAGATGTTTGTACAGCGCAGTGAGTTTAACTCTGGCTAGAGAACAGCGCTTTATAAGAATTACTTATTATCATTATTATAAAACCGGTTCTTAACTGGTGTGAACATTTGCTTCGCGAACCTAGTTCGGTGTATTCGTCGAACCTGAAAAAAGTTCGGCGAATATAGTTGGTTCTTAATTGGACGATCTTTTGCTTCGCGAACCTAGTTCGGGGTATTCGCCAAACTGCGACAAAGCTATGTTCGGGGTCCAAAAAGCTTCGCTCAGCATGTTCTGGGAATATTCGCCCAGTTCAGCGAACCTTGCCTCTGATTGGCTGAGAGCAAAGAGAGCTCTCTTGTGAATGAGGAAGAAAGAACATTATTATGGATGACGGTGTCGATACTTGACTCGCTTCGGTGGGAATTGACCTGGTTTGTTGACTTGTGGGAGGCGCAGCCTTGTCCCTGGGACCCACAATGATACAGTAGTTAGTTGAATTACCTTGTGAGAGATGATTAAAGTATATGGACTTGACTTTAGCTTACATTTTGGATCATGCTGTCTGCTGCGCTTCTGCCACAAGCTCGGGCCGAAGCTTGCATCTCGTTATAAGCCAGTTAAGAAAAGAAGTATAATTCGTCGAACTGTCCGCACCATGTTCGGCGAACTAACAGTTTGTCTAAGCTGAATTAAGAAACGAGTTATAGTTCGTCGAACTGTCCGAAGTATGTTCGGCGAACTGTCAGTTCGCCCAATTAGGAACGGGCTTTAGGGTTCATTCCCCAGCTGTCAGGACTTCTTCCAGGCCATTTTCACGATGTGACAAAACTCTGTTACTGAAATCCCCGAAGATAAAGTCAAAGTTGACAGAACAACAGGTAACGCTGCACTGGTATCTAGACTATCGTGCATGCGACAATTCATTTAGGGCACGCGCGCGCCGCGTGCGTGCGTGTGTGCGTGCGTGTGTGCGTGTGTGTGTGTGTGTGTGTGTGTGTGTGTGTGTGTGTGTGTGTGTGTGTGTGTGTGTGTGTGTGTGTGTGTGTGTGTGTGTGTGTGTGTGTGTGTGTGTGTGTGTGTGTGTGTGTGTGTGTGTGTGTGTGTGTGTGTGCTACTTATTGGCTTCTTTGTACAGATAAGCTTTTGTCTTTACTCTTGGTTTCCTTTCTTTCCTTTTTTTCCTATTTTCCTCGCTGTTTCTTTTTCCTCTACGGATTGGAAAACCTCGTTCTGTGTACACGGGAACGGTTTCAGGGTTTGGGATCTCTTTCTGCTTCAAACAAAATGTAACGGAAAAGAGAAAACAGAAAAAATCGAATTAATCTGTCTGAGGTCTGGATCCTTCAGACTGTATCCACACACACACACACACACACACACACACACACACACACACACACACACACACACACACACACACACACACACACACACACACACACACACACACACACACACACACACACACACACACACACACACACACACACACACAAATCAGTTTTTAATCATGTTGATTTTTCGCTAATTTATGTACAGTCTGAAAATCATTACTTTATGATCATGTGCACGTATGTTAATTGTGGCTGGACTTGAATTAGGCTATAGTTCTTTGGTACAGTTTTCCAGAGTGCTCAAAAAACAAGTCATGTGATTACGGACTGGTTCAAAGTGCAAAAGATTTTCTAAGTCACGAATCGAACGTTTATTTTGTGCTGCCCCTACAATAAGCTTTAGCTGCAGCTTTCTGTCTGCGATGACAAAGACAAGCGTGAGGGACTTGAATACGGTCAAAGTTGAGACGAACTATCAATCAACTTATTCGCTTTGCGCTGATATAGATCTTCAAGATAAACATCCCGGTGAAACTCAGCACACAAACCATGAAGGGAAGTCACTACCCAAGTACTTTCCGTCCCGATCGAGCTGTCAGGGAACCGGGTAAAAACGTCCCGCTAAATTGCTTTCGATTTTCTTTTAAGAGGAGTGCTAATGTCGTTACGCATCTTTATGGACATTTTATCCGATCAAAAACACCCGCCGCTTTACTGAGGGCTTTCTTTACTTTACGGGCTCCGAAACTGGATTAGCTCAGAAAGCATATCCTGCACAGTTCCTCATAGGCATGTGGAATTATTTTCCCTTTTCCGGTTAGACTTAATTTTCTCGCCCTTGCCCTCCAGCCCCCCCCACATACACTCACCACACACGCACACAAACATACGCATGCACGCACGCACGCACACAC
>JABMCL010003557.1:122500-125000 GCA_018857735.1 Alviniconcha marisindica
GCACACGAGTATAGACAGACACATGATCTTATTGTGCACGCGAGTATAGACAGATCCATGATCTGATTGTGCACACGAGTATAGACAGATCCATGATCTTATTGTGCACACGAGTATAGACAGATCCATGATCTTATTGTGCACACGAGTATAGACAGACCCATGATCTTATTGTGCACACGAGTATAGACAGATCACATGATCTTATTGTGCACACGAGTATAGACAGACCATGATCTTATTGTGCACACGAATATAGACAGACATGATCTTATTGTGCACACAAGTATAGACAGACACATGATCTTATAGTGCACACGAGTATAGACAGATCCATGATCTTATTGTGCACCCGAGTATAGACAGATCCATGATCTTATTGTGCACACAAGTATAGACAGACACATGATCTTACTGTGCACACAAGTATAGACAAACACAGGATCTTACTGTGCACACGAGTATAGACAGACCCATGATCTTACTGTGCATACGAGTATAGACAGACACAGGATCTTATTGTGCACACGAGTATAGACAGATCCATGATCTTATTGTGCACACAAGTATAGACAATCATATAATCTCGTTGTACACAATCTTACTGAACACACGAGTCTAGATGGATGCATGGTTTTATTTTTCACACGAGTATAGACATACGTACGTACGTATGATCTCATTGTTATACAGAAGTATAGACAGACGCAGATCTCATTGTTACACACGAGTAGAGGCAGACATATGATATCATTGTCACACACGAGTATAGACAGACGCATGATCTTATTTTTCACGTACGAGTATAGAAAGACGTATGATCTCATTGTTACACACAAGTATAGACAGACGCAGATCTCATTGTCACACACGAGTAGAAGCAGACATATGATATCATTGTCCCACACGAGTATAGACAGACGCATGATCTTATTTTTTACATACGAGTATAGAAAGACGTATGATCTCATTGTTATACACAAGTATAGACAGACGCATGATCTTATTTTTTACATACGAGTATAGAAAGACGTATGATCTCATTGTTACACACAAGTATAGACAGACGCAGATCTCATTGTCACACACGAGTAGAGGCAGACATATAATATCATTGTCACACACGAGTATAGACAGACGCATGATCTTATTTTTTACATACGAGTATAGAAAGACGTATGATCTCATTGTTACACACAAGTATAGGCAGACGCAGATCTCATTCTCACACACGAGTATAGACAGACGCATGATGTCATTGGGCACACGAGTAGAGGCAGACATGATATCATTGTCACACACGAGTATAGACAGACGCATGATGTCATTGGGCACACGAGTAGAGGCAGACATGATATCATTGTCACACACGAGTATAGACAGACGCATGATCTTATTGTCACATATGAGTATAGACAGACGCATGATCTTATTGTCACATACGAGTATAGACAGACGCAGATCGCATTGTCACACACGGATATAGACAGACGCATGATCTTATTGTCACATACGAGTATAGACAGACGCAGATCGCATTGTCACATACGAGTATAGACAGACGCATGATCTTATTGTCACATACAAGTATAGACAGACGCAGCTCGCATTGTCACATACGAGTATAGACAGACGCAGCTCGCATTGTCACATACGAGTATAGACAGACGCAGCTCGCATTGTCACATACGAGTATAGACAGACGCATGATCTCATAGTGCACATGACTATAGAGAGACGCATGATCTTATTGTACACGACTATAGACAGACGCATTATCTTATTGTGCACACACGTATACACAGGCGCATAATTTGAACTGTGCACACAAGCATAGACAGACGCATGATCTCATTGTGCTGCACGAGTATAAACAGACGCATTATCATATTGTGCACCCGAGCACAGACAGGCGCATGATTTCATTGTGTACACGAATAACTATAGACCGACCCATGATCTTATTGTCACACACGAGTATAGACAGATGCCTGATCTCACTGTCACACATGAGTATAGACAGACGCATGATCTCATTGTCACACACGAGTGTAGACAGGCGCATGATCTCTTTCTGCACACGAGTATAGGCAGACGCCTGATCTCACAGTCACACACGAGTATAGACAGACGCCTGATTTCACTGTCACACACGAATATAGACAGACACCTAATCTCACTGTCACACACGAGTATAGACAGACGCATGATCTCACTGTCACACCTGAGTATAGACAGACGCATGATCTCACTGTCACACACGAATATAGACAGACGCCTGATCTCACTGTCACACACGAATACAGACAGACGCCTGATCTCACAGTCACTCACGAGTATCGGCACAATGAATCTACACGCTCGCACCCTTCCGGTTCTATAACTTTGAGACAGACACATACGCATGCAGCTGCGTCAGTATGTGTGGACAGCGAGACGCAACAAAACCTGTTCCTTAATCTTTCTGCTGCTCCTCGTAAGCATACGCACAGTTTCGCAC
>JABMCL010003557.1:132500-137500 GCA_018857735.1 Alviniconcha marisindica
CTCTCTTCATGTGTCTGTCTGTCGCTCTGTTTCTCTACAACGTACACGCACACACACACATACACACGTATGCAAACACACACACAACACACACACACACACACACACAACACACACACACACACACACACACACACACACACACACACACACACACGCACACGCACACACGCACACACACACATACACCCCCCCCACACACACACACACATGCACGTACTCACGCCCTCGCGCACACAAACACTATGTATATATGAAATAAACAGATGAGGGTGGTAAACAAATCCCAGGTTTCCAAGATATGTTAATAAAGTGTAACAAAACCAACAACAACATCAACTCCATCCAAAACACGAGTCCACGGCCTCTTCAGCCTATCGTAGTGATCGGCGGTTGTGGACAAGATCGGAAACTCGATTTTCTGTCAATGCAAATTTAACAGTGATCGATGCGTTTGTAAAATAGTATGCAATCTGGAGGAGACGAAAATTCACGGAAAACCGCAAAGACGGAATATCAAATGGAAACAGTTCTAGCTTTTCGTCACTTTTCTTCTTCTTCTTCTCTCCTTCCAGTTTGTTTTATTTCACTTTTATTCTGTTTGTGCTTTTATTTTTGTTGGAGGTTTGTACCTCACACACACACACACACACACACACACACACACACACACGCACGCACGCACGCACGCACGCACGCACGCACGCACGCACGCGCACGCACGCACGCACGCGCACGCACGCACGCACGCGCGCGCACGCACGCACGCACGCACGCACGCACGCACGCACACACACACACACACGCACACACACACACACACACACTGTAGGTAACTGCTCGGTACTAAATCAAAGCTCTTGATAGCCACATTTATCCCCGAGGTGTCCTGGGAGATGTAGACCTAGGCTACTGGCTAACAGACGGGAACCAAAATCCCAGGAGGCTGGGGAAGGGAGATTTTGGAGTAGCTAAAGCTATTACCAAACATTATAAATACAATCTTTGCTACAACCTAACGCCACACCGTCGCCCCCTCCCCCCCCCCCCCCCCCCCCCCCCCCCCCCCCCCCCCCCAGCCACCCCGTACACGATTTTGCAGTAAGACCGGCGGTAATGCTATTTTGCTAATGCTTTCTGGGGCTTGGGTGAGTGGGGGGTGGGGCGGCAAAGACACAATTAGACAGTGTCCATAAACCACGACCTGTGAAGATAGAAAGAAGAGCCGACGCGGTATTGAACCCTGGTTCTTCGGCTAACCAGCCCAGTGCCTTAATCGCTGGGCCACGAGCGGCTGTGGGCGCCGACAGTTTATGATGGTGCGCTGCAGCTATCTCCAGCTTGCAAAGCCCACAACTGCCCCAGCGCCATTCGTGAAAGGCAATCTCGTAGGCCTGTTGCTGCTGTCTTACTCCGTCCACTTTCTGCGAATCACAGTCCCTGTGGTGTACACCGGCTCGGACCAAGGGCTTGGAGCATTTGGCTATAATTATGCACACAGCTCCCGTTCTTTGTTTGATATTGTCGTTGTTGTTGTTGTTGTTGTTGCTTTTTCCCCCTTCTTCTCAGTCTTCTTCTTTTCTTCTCAGTAATTAGTTACGCTTCTTCTTCTTCTTCTCTCTCTTCTTCTTCTTCTTCTTTCTTTCTCTTCTCTTCTCTCTCTCTCTCTCTCTCTCTCTCTCTCTCTCTCTCTCTCTCTCTCTCTCTCTCTCTTCTCTTCTTCTTCTTCTTCTCTCTCTCTCTTCTTCTTCTTCTTCTTCACGGTTAATTCTCTTTTTCTCTCTCCATTGTCTGAAGGCGGAAATGTCGCAACACGAACCGGGGTTTGAACACGCTATCTTCCGATCCAGAGTCAAGGCGACTTCGTCATCATCAGTTACACTACCTGCCACACCACGTAAATTGCACCCAGTGCTTGCAACTGAGACATACATATCTCACGTCGACTTCTGTCAGCTCTGTTTTTGTCTTCTTTTCCTGATCGATTAATAGCCAGCAGAAACCGAGCACCCGCAAATCATTTCCACAGACAAGTGCTACAACTATCGCTCTAAGGGACACACACACACACACACACACACACACACACACACACACACACACACACACACACACACACACACACACACAACACACACACACACACACACACACACACAACACACACACACACACACACACACACACACACACACACACACACACACACACACACACTTCTGTATGCTGAAGCCCCACCCCACCCCCCGTAACAATAACAACGACAAACAAGCAAACAAACAAAAATGCCACTAAAGACAAAAAATAAAACAAACAAACAAACAAATAAAATAAAAACAACAACAACAACAACAACAAAAAACACTAAAACACAACAACAAAAAACGCAACAAACGGAATTTTCTAAACCTTGTTTCGTGAGTGACGTACAGGGTTGGATGTAGTAAGAACAGTGGCAAGTGTGTAAGTTGGTTGGATGTAGAAATCACGGTCACGTGTCTAAGTTGGTTGGATGTAGACAGCACGGTCAAGTGTGTAAGTTGGTTGGATGTAGACAGCACGGCCAAGTGTGTAAGTTGGTTGGATGTAGACAGCACGGCCACGTGTGTAAGTTGGTTGGATGTAGACAGCACGGCCAAGTGTGTAAGTTGGTTGGATGTAGACAGCACGGCCACGTGTGTAAGTTGGTTGGATGTAGACAGCACGGCCACGTGTGTAAGTTGGTTGGATGTAGACAGCACGGCCAAGTGTGTGAGTTGGTTGGATGTAGACAGCACGGCCAAGTGTGTAAGTTGGTTGGATGTAGACAGCACGGCCAAGTGTGTAAGTTGGTTGGATGTAGACAGCACGGCCAAGTGTGTAAGTTGGTTGGATGTAGACAGCACGGCCAAGTGTGTAAGTGGTTGGATGTAGACCGGCACGTGTCTAGTTGGTTGGATGTAGAACACGGCCCAAATGTTAAATTGGTTGGATGTAGACAGCACGGCCAAGTGTGTAAGTTGGTTGGATGTAGACAGCACGGCCAAGTGTTAAATTGGTTGGATGTAGACAGCACGGCCAAGTGTTAAATTGGTTGGATGTAGACAGCACGGCCCAAATGTTAAATTTTGGTGTAGACAGCACGGCCAAGGGGTAAGTTGGTTGGATTTAAAGCCGGCCAAGTGTTAAGTTGGTTGGATGAAAATCCGGCCCCTGTTAAGTTGGTTTGGATGTAACAGGGGACGGCCAAGGGTAAGGGTTGGTTGGATGGAGACCCGGCCAAGGGAAATTGGTTTATGTAAAACCGGCCAAAAATTGTTTGGTTGGTGTGCGCCGGAAGTGGTAATTGGTTGGTTAGCAGGGCCGTGTGTGTTGGTTGGTGTGGGCCCCGGGTGTGTGTTGGTTGGTGTGGACGGGTGTGTGTTGGTTGGTGTAGGCCGGCCGTGTGTGTTGGTTGGTGTGGGGGTGTGTGTTGGTTGGTGTGGGGTCGTGTTGTTGGTTGGTGTGTGGTCTTCTGGTTGGTTGGTGTGAAGAGGAGTGTGTAAGTTGGTTGGTGTAAACAGGAAGTGTTGGTTGGTTGGATGTGAAGCCGGCCAAGGTCTATTGGGTTTAAAGTAGAACACGGCCAATGTTAAGTTGGTTAATGTAAAGCAAAGTTCTGAGTTGGGTTAGAGTAGCAGCACGGCCGTGTGTAAGTTGGTTGGATGTAGAAACACGGCCAATGTCTGATTTTGGATGTAGACAGACTCAAGTTCGAGTTTGGGTTAGTAGACAGAGGAAGGTTAAAATTGGTTGGATTAGAAGAGGAAGTTCTGAGTTGGTTGGATGAACAGCCGGCAAGTTTAAGTTGGGGATTAACACACGGCAAGTGTCTAAGGGTTGGTGTGCGACGGGCCCAATGTTAGTTGGTTGGATGTAGACAGCAGGCCCAATGTTAAGTTGGTTATTAACGACGGTCAATTCTAATTGGTTGGTTGACACACCAATTCTAATTTTATTAAACCGACGGTCAAGTGGTAATTGGTTGGATGTAACAGACGGAAGTGTGTAAGTTGGTTGGATTAACAGAGGCAAGTGTGAAGTTTTGGGTTAGAACACGGTCAAAAGTGTCTAAGGGTTAAGAAAAAACCCAACGTGTGTGTGTGTGTGTGTGTGTGTGTGTGTGTGTGTGTGTGTGTGTGTGTGTGTGTGTGTGTGTGTGTGTTTATTCATTTTTTGTTTGTTTGTTATATACCATTGATTAATTGTATGTGTCTATTTGCGCGTTGTAGGTTTTTGTTTGATTAAGTTGTATAGCGCTTTGTGTCTCTGAAAGCGCTCTATAAACTCCCTTTTATTGTTATCATCGTTATTACTCTCACTCTGCTGTTTCTACTCCGCTTGTCTAAGTGGGCCGGGCTATCTGGCTAAAAGCAAAAAGTTTATTCCTTGTACGTTTCGTTAAAACCGTGCACAGCATAGCCATTGTCACTGGCCCTTTCCTGTTCGTATGCAAATTAAGCCTACCTGGAGGTCAGCATGCTCTGATCTTTTCGTCAGTAGCTAATCTTGACTTCATTTTACTTGTCATCGATTTTCTCCGCACTCGAATATGCACAGAAATCTTTTACTTAAAGTACAGAGAATGGTTTTAAGCTTATGACATTGAAGTTAAAGGAATTAGCCGTCTTAAAACATGCTTTGTGTAACTGAGATTAGAAGAGATGGACATAAAGATTAATAGCTGAAGATATCACGTTTAAAGTCGCCACTGAACTAGATCCGTGTCAGACGATTTACACTGATCTACCTGAGCGCGCATCTCTTACACAACACCACCAAATGCCACAGGCTGACTGGCGCATACCAGCGCCGTTTTGTTGTTTTGCTTGGGACGCCATATGCATGAGATACGTACCACAGGTGCGGGATGCTTCAATTGCACAGCGGGAAAGAAAACAATCGTTTCAAAAGATCAGCGTATAATCAACGGAGCGGTCTAAAATAAAATCCTTAATTTGAAGGTGCTTTTCTTTTTCTTT
>JABMCL010003557.1:142500-147500 GCA_018857735.1 Alviniconcha marisindica
TCTCTGTTCCTTCTCTCTCTCTACCCTTTTCTCTGCTTGTTTCTCTCTCCCTCTCTCTACCCTTTTCTCTGTTTGTTTCTCCCTCTCTACCCTTTCCTGCTTGTTCTCTCTCCCTCTCTCTACCTTTTCTCTGTTTGTTTCTCTCCCTCTCTCTACCTTTTCTCTGTTTGTTTCTCTCTCTACCCTTTTCTCTGTTTGTTTCTCTCTCCTCTCTCTACCCTTTTCTTGTTTGTTTCTCTCTCTACCTTTTTCTGTTTGTTTCTCTCTCCCTCTCTCTACCCTTTTCTCTGTTTGTTTCTCTCTCTACCCTTTTCTCTGTTTGTTTCTCTCTCCCTCTCTCTACCCTTTTCTCTGTTTGTTTCTCTCTCCCTCTCCACCCGTTTTCTGTTTCTTTACCCGTGCCTCTGTTACTCTCCGTCTCTCCCGTCTATGTCTTTCTTCTCTGTTTCTTACCCCCCCCCCCCTCCTCCCACTCTTTCTCTCTCTCTCTCTCTCTCTTTCCGTTTCGCTCCCTCTCTGTGTTTTTTTCTACACCCTTTCTGGTCATTTGTTTCACACTCTCTCTCCCCCCTCTCTCTTTCTTCCCCGAACCCTCTCGTTTTTGTTTGTCTCTCTCTCTCTCCCTCCCCCTCTCTCTCCCTCCTCACTCTCTCTCCCTCCTCACTCTCTCTCCCTCCCCTTATCTCTCTCCCTCCCCCCCCTCTGTCTCCTTCCACCTCTCTCTCTCTCCCTCCCTCTCTCTCTTCCTCCCCCCCCTCCCTCTCTGCTATTCTCTCCCGATGTTTTTCTTTGTTTCCCCACTCTCTCTCTCTCCCCCCCCCTCTCTCTCCCCTCACCCCTCTCTCTCTCTCTCTTCCCCCTCTTCCCCCCACCCCCTCCCCTCATCCTGGGGTCCTCTTTGCTTCTTCTTCCCCAGCCCCTGTCGTACCGAGTTTCTCTCTATTTCAAATTGTCTGAAAGGCTGTGACATTCCAAATGACAACTTAAACAGCACACTGCCGCCCCAGCCGTCTGATGTCTTCATAGAGCTGGTTTGTTGCCCCCACTGCCGTCCTCTCCCTCCCCTCCCTCCCCCCCCCCCCCCCCCCCCACCACCTCCACCATCTTCCCGACTCCCGGTGCTCTCCCAGGAGACACTTAAGTTTTGTCGGAAAAGTTAGGGAAAATATATCTATATATCTGTCTATATCTATCTATCTATTTATCTATCTATCTATCTATCTATATTGATTTTCGTTGATACTTTTTTTCTTTCCTTTTTTGTTTGTTTGGTTTAAACAAAACTTTATTCGAGACGAAATAAACATACAAAAAATCATTACGTGCTCATCAACAAGCTATAGCTTATAGGCGATGAGCTCATGCAGTTGGAAAAAACACACAATGTATGGCGGACGAACAATTTCACTTCGCTATAAATAAATGAGACGTAACAAAAAATAACAACAATAAAAAAACAACAAAAACAACAACAAGAGGAAACAAAAAAGAAACAAACAACAATAACAAAACACAAAAATACGAACAGTCACTAGAAAACAGTCAAAACTAATTTTGTTTGTTTGTTTGTTTGTTTGTTTGTTTGTTTGTTTGTTTGTTGTCTTTTTTCTTTTCTTTTCTGCTTCGTCGTCGTCATCGTCCTCCTCCCGCCGTCGTATTTCTGTTTCGCTTTGTTGTTGTTTTGTATGGAGGTTTGCACGCATTTCTTTGTTATTCTATTTTTGATACAGTTGCTGGTTTATTGTTGTGTTGTTATATAGTCACCGTATGACCCCCCCCCCCCCCCCGCCCACCCCCGCCCACCCCCACCCCCGCCCCCCCCCCCCACACACACACACGCAGGCAAGCACATACTATACCAACTCTGTCTCTCCCATCTTCTCACTCACTCACTCCTCTCTCTCTCACACACACACACACACACACACACACACACACACACACACACACACACACACACACACACACACACACACACACACACACACACAACCAACCAACCAACCCAAAACAAAAACAAACAAAAGTAAAACAAAACAAAACAAACCTCCCCACCCCCCCCCCCCCCCCCCCGAACAGAAGACAGAAGAAGAAGAAGAAGAAGAAGAAGAAGAAGAAGAAGAAGAAGAAGAAGAAGAAGAAGAAGAAGAAGAAGAAGAAGAAGAAGAAGAAGAAGAAGAAAACTTGAGGTTTGTCCGATGCATGCGTGGCCAGAGTTATTCTCAAGCAGAACATTCAAAAACTGTATACTATACAAACCATCCTTGGCATAAGTTGCTCCGACCTGATGAATCTGTGTCTGATGCGCAAGAACACGCATGACGTTTTAAGATATCGGTTTAGTAAAAATAAATTAAAATAAATTAGTTAATTAAATAAACAATAACAATAATAAAACCGGAAAGAAGAATATCTGTTTAGTAATTTGTCTGAAGCGCATTAGTTAATCTTCTTCCTACATTTTACCCTATGTGATTGATAGATTTTGAAATCTAAGAACTAATAACTAGCTGACCATCCAAGAAACCAACCATCCGAAGAAGAAGAAGAAGAAGAAGAAGAAGAAGAAGAAGTGAGAATTTAGAGCGCTTAAACTTACAATAAAACCATAAGCGCGTTTCATGAACTATTGCAACATCTGCTGGGTTCAGTTTACTCTATGCTGTCGGAATATGGCACTCGATTTTCAGGTCCTGCGATTCGTCAGACAGAAGTGGACCCAGTTTAATACCCTCTCCAATCCACCCACAGTCACAAAAAGCACACGCGCGCGCGCGCGCGCGCACACACACACACACACACACACACACACACACACACACACACACACCACACAACACAAACAAACACAACCAACAACACAAACAAAACAAACAACAACAACAACAACAACAACAACAACAACAAAAATAAACAAACAAACATACAAAAACAAGAAGAAACAACACAAACAAACAAACAAACATACAAAAACAAGAAGGGACAACACAAACAATTTCAAGTTTAAAAAAAAGAAGAAGAAGAAGAAGAAGAAGAAGAAGAAGAAGAAGAAGAAGAAGAAGAAGAAGAAGAAGAAGAAGAAGAAGAAGAGGAAAGACAAACAAACAACCAAAGTAATAAGGAAAGAAACGAGAAAAGAAACGGGCAAATTGCTAGATTTGAATTCGTATGAAATCAGTTTCATGTTTATCCACTGAATCGGATCGGAATAATGTTATTTAAAAACTACACAGGAAGTGCAAGTCACGTAGTTGGTGTGTGACATTCTGCAACTTTGCCTGATTACATTACATCCCGGATTCTGAACACGCACACACACACACACACACACACACACACACACACACACACACACACCACACACACACACACACACACACACACACACACACACACACACACACACACACACACACACACACATACATTCACACGCACGCACGCACGCACGCACGCACGCACGCATACACATACACACATGCACGCACACACACGCACGCGCTGCCACACACACTCACACACACTCACACACACGCACATGCACACACATACGCATGCACGCACGCACGCGCACGCACGCACGCCCGCACACACATGCACACAAATACACACGCACGCACGCATGCATACACACACACACACGCACATGCACACACATACGCATGCACGCGCACGCACGCACACACATGCACACAAATACCCACACCCACATACACACACACACACACCACACACACACACACACACACACGCACACACGCACTCACGCACACACACACGCACTCACGCACACACGCACACACACACACACACACACACACACACACACACACACACACACACACACACACACACACACACACACACACACACACTACATAAACACTAAAACAAAAACACAAAGACCGAAAAACAAGACGAAACAACCCCCCACACCCCCCTCCCCACACACACATACAATCCCAGCCCCCACCCCCCTAAAAAAGAACAACACAAAAACCCATCAAACAAAAAACACACTTCAACAGCAGCTGTTGTTTTGAATTTTATTTTTCAATTGCCAAATTAGGCTGAAACTGACAAAGCTCGTCATTTCCGGTGCGGCGGAGGCGAGACCCAGTAGCGTTGTGGATCGACTGTCTTTAAGATAACGGCCCAGGGCTCACCGAATACGCAGCTGCCCCGTAGTGTACGTCTGACAGACAGTTCCCTGAAACTGCCGATGGGTTTGGCGGTGGGGTCTGTGGGTGTGGGCTGTTTTTGGGTTGCGGGCAAACTCCAAGCACTGGTTTACGACATCCTTAGGAAGGTGCCGGAAAGCGGTGCTCGGAGTGTGGGTTGCTGGCAAACTCCAAGCACTTGTTTACGACATCCTTCCTTCAACCACTGCCGTATTTAGTTACGCCATAGGGTCCAGAAAACTGTCAGCTAACGAGCAGTTTTTTTTGTTGGTGCTCAAACAGTAGTAAGTTTGTAACAAACAACTCAAATAAACGAGGCGTGTGAGTCATTTATAGCCGTCAACAAAGTTTACACCAGCACAAATAAAACCACAATCGTTTGAATCGAGACGGAACTCTTTTTTCACCCGGGGTGGATGCGTCTTATGTTTACGTGCGTGCTTTGGCGCTAGGTTGCTTCTACAGTCATATTAGTACCCGAACCTTTCGGAGGCGCTGACCGCGTCGCTGGACAGCTGCGCGGAGATAAAGAGTGCCCCTTCAGTGGCGTAACTAAATCTGGCAGAGTTTGGAGGAAGGTGCCGGAAAGCGGTGCTCGGAGTGTGGGTTGCTGGTAGAGTGGCATGGCTCTACGGGGAAGGGCATAGTGGCCGGGGAGGGGTAGGTTGCTGGGGCGCGGTGGGGGGGGGGGGGGGGGGGAATGGGGGGGGGGGAGGTGGAGAGGCGAACGACCTTTCGAGGCTTAATTCACCAAAACAAATTGTCCAATCTCGCGATATTTTCCGCTGTCAGAGGGAGGAGGAGGAAGGGGCGTGGACT
>JABMCL010003557.1:152500-155000 GCA_018857735.1 Alviniconcha marisindica
CAAAAACAAACAAACAAACAAACAAAAATATAAACAAGACAAAAAACACCAAAAGAAAATGATAACCCCCCCTCCCCCCCCCAAAAAAAAAGAGAGAAAAAAAAAAAGAAAATAAACAATAAACAAACAAAAGACAACAACAACAACAACAACAACAACAACAACAACAACACACACACACACACACACACACACACACACACACACACACACACACACACACACACACACACACACACAAAAGAAAAAAGGAAAAAATACCACGCCCCCCTCAAAAAGAAAAAGAAAAAAAGCACAAAAAAGAACAAGAAAAAAAGAAGGCATGCACATCTGAAGGATGCTGTCTTGCTAGGATCCTTACTCTTCCTCCTTCTCCCCCTCCCCCCGCCCCTTGCCCCCGGTTCCCCTGCCCGCCCCGCCCCCTGGGGATGGAGAAAGGAGAGACACGACAGCAGATTGGAGACGTAGAGTCGAGGCTGCAGTGGGAACTCGCGAAGCTATGACGGCTGATTCAGTCATTGTCAGGCTGTTCGTAATCATCACCACCACCCGATTCTCAGCTCCTGCACTTCAACTGGGCTAAAACAACAACGATCGAAAAACAAAAACAAAACCCCACCAGTTGTTGTTTATGTACGGGGTTTTGTTAACAAAGGGACCGTCTGATAAGACGTCCATTAATACTCTGTGTGTGTTTGTGTGTGTGTGTGTGTGTGTGTGTGTGTGTGTGTGTGTGTGTGCGTGCGTGCGTGCGGGCGGGCGGGCGGGCGGGCGGGCGTGTGTGTGTGTGTGTGTGTGTGTGTGTGTGTGTGTGTGTGTGTGTGTGTGTGTTTAGAGAGAGAGAGAGAGAGAGAGAGAGAGAGAGAGAGAGAGAGAGAGAGAGAGAGAGAGAGAGAGAGAGAGAGAGAGAGAGAGAGAGAGAGAGAACGGCAACTCAATATTATTTTTTTAACTGAAGCTGATCGTAAACTGTAAGAGAAGTGGAGTTTTCATGTCTACGTAACGTTTTTTGCTTTTCACAGCTTTGACGTTACTGCTGTCGTATATATGTCACCCATTTCAATTTACCGCTGTCCTTGCAGACCTGTACTACCTCTCCCGCCCATACTGTTTTACTCCACGATCTGCTTTTATAGCTCTCTTCATTCTGACCCAGTGTCGTCAGTCTTCACCAACACTACACCTAGCCTACTGTCCTGCTGTCTCTTCTGCCTTATGTTAGTCTGTTGTTGTCTCTTCATTCTGACCCATTCTGACCCATTCTGACCCAGTGTCGTTAATCGTCCCAGACACTACACCTAGCCTACTGTCCTGCTGTCTCTTCTGCCTTATGTTAGTCTTTTGTTGTCTCTTCATTCTGACCCATTCTGACCCAGTGTCGTCAATCGTCCCAGACACTTTTCCTACTGTCCCTGCTGTGTCTAATTCTACCTTTACTTTATAGCTGTCTCTTCATTCTGACCCAATATCGTCAATCTTCACCGAAACTTAATCACATACTGCCCCTGTTGTCTCTTCTGCCTTTAGCTGTCGCTTCATTCTTACCCAGTATCGTCAGTTTTCACCGACATTAATTTTCACCTATTGTCGTTGTTGTCTCTTCCGCCTTCATGTTATTTCTGTCTTTTCTTTCTGACCCATTCCGACCCAGTATCGTCAGTCTTCACTGACACTTCACCTATTGTCCCTGCTGTCCCATAACCTGCCTTTACTTTAATGCTGTCTCTTTATTCTTACCCAGTAGCATCAATCTTCACTGACACTTCACCTATTGTCCCTGTTGTCTCTTCTGCCTTTATATGTCTATTCATTCTGACCCAGTTTCGTCAATCTTCACCGACACTTCACCTATTGTCCCTGTTGTCTCTTCTGCCTTTAGCTGTCTATTCATTCTGACCCAGTATCGTCAATCTTCACTGACATTTTACATACTGCCGTTGTTTCTTCTCCCTTCACGTTATTGCTGTCTTTTCATTCTATCCCATTCTAACCCAGTATCGTCAATCTTCAACGACACTTTACCTACTGTCCCTTCTGCCTTTACGTTACAGCTGTCTCTTCATTCTGATCCAGTATCGTCGTACCTACCTACGGGTCGTACCTGTGGTCTCTTCTGCCTTCACATTATTACTGCCTCTTCACTTTGACCCAGTATCGTGCACCTTTATCATTTGGCTGCTGACCCAGTCTCTTTTGCTAATAATAACTTCGCTGAGCTGCTGTCCGTTCTGACCTAATAACATCCGGGACCTTCATTCATTCCACTACATTAACTGATCCACAACTGACCCAGTTTATTTTTGCGGTCACCTTATTTTGCGATCCCCGCTGACCCAAACTCCTGTGCGTCCGCCGACTGCACTTTCTGATGCAGCTTTTCTCTGCTGACCCAACGTCTTCTGCTTGTACTGCTAATTTAATTTAACTGCTCTCCCTGCTGTCGACCCAATCTCTTCCGGCTTCGCTTTAGTGCTGTCAGGTCTTTGCTGACTCATCGTTT
>JABMCL010003557.1:162500-164532 GCA_018857735.1 Alviniconcha marisindica
CCACACACACATCTTTTTGCCCAATGATCGAATCAACCCAAAACCCGGGCCTTTTTTGGATAAAACTAGGTTGTAGAAACATTTTGCGCGTTTGGGCAAAATTGTGTCATAAACCCCCCGGAAAATGAAAAATATATATATATATATATATATATATATATATATATATATATATATAAAAAATTTTTAATGTAACAAATTTATGGTTTTTAACGCCACTTCAGTGGGTTCATCTTAAAAACCCGTTTTGTTGCTAAGGGTTGAATTCCCCAGGCCCCTTTTCCCCCGAAGATTATTGGGGGCAATTGGGTTTGGATTAGCTTTTGTTTGCAATGAAAGCCTGGTTTCTTCTCTCTTTTTGTCTTGACAAGTCGGGGGGGGGGGGGGGGGTGGGGGTGGGGTGTGTGTGTGGGGTGGTGGGGGGTGTGTGTGTTGGGGGGTGGGGTGGTGGGGGTGGGGGTGGGTGGTGGGCATGTTTTGGGTATTTTTTTATGGAAACAAGGGGTTTTGTGGGGGTGGGAGGGGCAGGTCGGGGGGGGGGGGGGGGGGGGCTATATTTTGTTGAAAATTCTGTCACGGCTCCATTTGTTCTTCCCCCAAAAGAAATAATTTAATTTGGGTTTAAAAAGAAAAAAAGCTCTTGCGGATAACCGTTTTCAGTTCGTTTTAATGTGGGGAAATTTTTTATTTTTTGACGAGGTCTGCAATCACACCCCCCATTACTCGCCTCACGTTGCAGTCGACACAAGGAAGAAAGTGTTGTGAGATCAGTTTTAAGGCTGTCGTTCAACGCCAGAGGCTATTTTCTTTTCTTTTTTTTTTTCTTCTTTTTTCTTTTTTGGGGTGATGTTTTTTTGTTTATTGTGGCGGGAGTTATTCGAATAAACAAAAAACCCCCGATTTTTTTTAGTAGTTTTTTAATAAAGTTTGTCATTTTGGAGAAAGTAATGGTTTCCATTAAAAAACAAATACTTTAAAAAAACCCAAAAAAAAAAGAAAAAACAAAAGAAAGAAAAAAAAAAAGAAAAAAGAGAGAAAAGAAAAGGGGAGAAAAGAGAGAGAGAGAAAAGGGGGAGGGAGGGGGAAAAAAGGGGGAGGGGAGAGAAGAGAGAGAAGGAGAGAGAGAGAGAGAGAGAGAGAGAGGGGAGAGAGAGAGAGAGAGAGAGAGACAGAAGACAGAAGACAGGGGCAAAAACAGGGCAGAAGACAACAACAGAACAAGACAACAGACAGAAAGAAACAGAGAAAAACAGACAGAGAGACAAAAGAGACAGAGACAGAGAGACAGAGCAAAAGAGACAGAGACAGAGAGAAAAGGGCAGGGCTGGCGGAAAAATAATGGCATAAAGTTTCGTCCGGGATCGAGGTTTTTGGGCTTGTCAAAACCATGATTGATAAACCCGACGTTCCCTGTTCCCTGTCGCCCCCCCTTTTTTGTTTTTTTTTGTTTGTTTGTTTGCTTGTTTGTTTTTTTTTTTGTGTGGGGGTGGGGGTGGTGGGGGTGTGTGTGTGTGGGGTGTGTGTGTGTGTGGTGTGTGCACCGCACGACGCACCCCAAAACACACACAAGACGCAAGCCCCGCACGCACGCACCACGCACGCACTCCACACACACACACACAAACACCCCACACACACACACACACACACACACACAACACACACACACACACACACACACACACACACACACACACACACACACACAAAAAAGAACTCAGGGCCTTTAACAAGAATATTTGGGGTCCTACTGTTTTTTTCAGTTTTTAAAGCCCCGGTATTTTGGTTTCCCTTGTTTTTTTTGTGTTTGTAAAGTACCCTGGCCTTTAGGGGTCCTTTTTTTTTTCTTTCAGTGTTTGTAAAATACTCACTTTCATTGAATGTGTCCTGTTGAGGTTTCTTTCTTTCAGTGTTTTAAAGTACTCCGGGCCCTTGAGGTGACCTATTGTTTTTTGGGTTTACTGTTTTTTAAAAGGCTTTAGTGTGCCTATTGTTTTCTTAATGTTTTAAATCCATTTAGGTGTCCCTTTCG
>JABMCL010002205.1:0-5000 GCA_018857735.1 Alviniconcha marisindica
CCTCCCCCCCTCTCTCTTCCTCTTCCCCCTCCGCCCCCCAAACCCCCCCCCCCCCTTCCCTTTTCCACCGCCGCCCACCCCCCCCCCCTCTCTCTCTTCCCCCCCCCTCCCCCCCCCACCCCCCCCCCCCCCTCTCTTTTCCTCTCTCTTCCCCTTCCCCCTCCCCCCATCCCCCCCCCCCCCCTCTCTCTCTTTCCCCTTCCCCCTCCGCCCACCATACCCCCCCCCCCCCCTCTCTCTCTCTCTTCTCTCTCTCTCCCCAATTCCCCACACCGCCCACCGCTCCATGGCCCTCCCCAAACGCCCACCACCCATAAACTCGGGGGCGATTTTTCCCCTCGGCAAATTTCACGCTGGGGGGGGGAGGGCGGGGGCCTCGTTACCGGGTGCGGTCAGACCACCCGGGGAGCCTGGGATGGCCTCAGCGGTCGTCCCCAAACGGCGATTGTTTTCTTCAAATCCCGGCAGCGGAAAGGGGCGAGAAAGGGGGGCGGTCTCACGGAGAGGCTATCAATGATGTATGGGTGGGCTCATGAACAGCATTTGGCCTTTTTTTAACCCTCATTTTAAAACCAGTCGTGTCGCCGTGAGCCGTTGCTTTCTGTTCCAGCCGTCAAGCTCTTTTTTTCCGCGATTTTCTTTTTTTATACTGCAGTCGAAAGCAATCGACAACAAAGCACACAGTTTTAGCATCCCAAAATTTGTCGTAAATTTTCGACCCCCCCCCCCCCCCCCCCCCCCCCCCCCCCCCCCCCCCCCCCCCCCCCCCAAAACACAAACACACACACCACACAACAAAAACACACACACACCACACACACACACACACTCTCCCCACACAACCCCCACACACACACACCACACAACACACACACACACACACACACCCCCACACACACACACACACACACACACACACACGACCCCGCACGATACTCACAACACACACACACCACGCACGCACGCACCCCGCCGCACGCACCCACGCACGCACGCACGCACGCACGCACGCCACACAAAACACACACCAAAAACAAAACCCACACACACACACCACCCCAAAAACCCCAAAAACCGGGCGAACGTTGGGTATCAGCGAACACCTTCCGTGGAGGCAACAAAAGCGACACTGACAAATCTCAAACCATAATAATGTGGATATCAAAATAAGCTGACAATAGCTGTATTCCCCTTTGCTATGTGTAGGCCTACCACAAAGAAATGAAATGATTTTATTTTTATTCTATTTTTTCTGTTCTCTTGCAAACCACAATATAGCACAGCGGGGGTGCAAATCTTGGAACACGGCAGGTGCGGAATTCAGAGGGAAAACAGCAGTTCTAATTTCCAGCCAGACACGGTCAAGAGTATAATAAATACCTATTCCGTTCGAGATATTTCCTTAAAATACTTTTCAGCTGTTGACTCTTCCTTAAAATAAAATAGATCGATTTATTCATGTATGGAAGTATTTCTTTTTAGGCTCACGTACACAGTAGGATTTCTGATTCCTTCGCCGATCTCTTCTCCTTCTACTCTGTCTGTCTGTCTGTCTGTCTGTCTGTCTGTGTCTGCGTCTCTGTTTCTCTGTCTGTCTGTCTGTCTGTCTGTTTTGTTCTCTCTCTCTCTCTCTCTCTCTCTCTCTCTCTCTCTCTCTCTCTCTCTCTCTCTCTCTCTCTCTCTCTCTCTCTCTCTCTCTCTTCCTCTTTAGCTATTTGTCCGTTAATATATATGTGCCTTTTTAATCCTATTTATCTACATATATGTATCTACCTTTTGTGGCTGTCTCTGTAGATAATTAAAAAGAATGACAGAAGCAGGTCAGTTCTTTCATCCAAATTGTTTACACGAAAATCTTGACGCAATTTGCCCCGTCCCCCGCATCGTTATTTGAGTCACTGTCCACCTTATGTGTCATTCCATGTTTGAAGATAACTCCAAGAAAGTGAAAATGAAAAAACAACGAAGGCTGAAATTTTAAAAGGACAGAATTCCGGGCAGCTAAGCCTGTGATAAAGATAAATCTTGAGAAGTTCGGGGAGTCAAAATTAAATGGCAGAACGAAGTTTGATTTTGGCTTTGTGGAATATACCAATGCAACAGCCACACCAGATTTAGAAATCTTCCATGCTAATACTTGGTGCTTTCTTTTCTTTGTTTTTAACTCCAGTTCTTTACAATATTTCGTTTCACTGAAGAAGAAAACAATAAAATTCAACACTCCAAGACGGTTGATAAATCAGCATGGTCCTTAGACACTGCATAACTAATGTGATTATGCTGAAACTGTACACGTGATAATTATACCCCAGGAGTTTGTAATCACACAGCTAGTAGATGAGTCAGTCACCACATCTCCATAATGCCCAAAGGTTAAATTGATCTTTAGACTCTCCCTTCCACTCGCCATCAAGGTGATTGAATAGTACTGACTTACGGTGCCAGATACCTCGCCGGGGGTTACCCCATCATCGCAGGACGACCCCTCCTCCATCCCACCCTCTGGTACCCCCCCGCACCCACCCACCCATCCACACCATCACCACCATCCCGCTCAAACATTGGCTAAAGATCGATTTTCTTTTCTATCGTCCAGTGACCCGCGAAGGTCATAAAAGGACTAAACACAGCTCATAATAACAATAATGTACATTTTTTCATGCGCTCATCAACGCCTGAGCGCTACATGATACATATTAACCTAAATATGATATTCTATACACATGCAGAGCATAGTCTACCAAAACAATTTACATAAAGTTTTATTAAAATAAATAAATAAAATAATAATAAAAACAACCACTCACCACACACACACACACACCCAACACACACCCCACACACAACACACACACACACAAAACACACACACACACACCACACCACACACATGTAAAGAAACTGGGTATTGATATAGTTAGGAGGGAAATACTGTGAGAAGGGGAAAGGGTTTTTCAGTTGGCTTTAAAAGATGACAGGGTGGGAGTGCCCAAGGTCTTTTGGGAGTGAATTCCAAAAGTGGGGTCCAAAGCAAGAGAAGGCGCGGAAGCCATGAGTCTTGCGTTTGTATTGTTGATTTCCAGCATGTGGTGTCAGAAGAAGAGCGTAGTGTACGAGAGGAGTGTAGACATGCAGCAGTTCAGAGAGGTAAGCAGGACCAGAACCTTTATAGCACTGAAACACATACAAGCGACTTTATACTTAATACGTTCTGAAATGGGAAGCCAGTGCAGTTTTTCCAGGAGAGGTGTTGAGTGTTGGTGATGGGGTGCCAAGAGAAATGACACTTAAAAGTCTGTACTAGTCCCTGTTCATGTTAAGTGTTTCAAAATGATTTGGAGAAGAAGAAGAAAAATGAAGCTGAATGAACCCCAAAAGTAGAAAATAAGTAGAATTCCTGGCAGTCGGCGAATCATGCGATGCAACATTCTGACCCAATTTCAAGGCTTCAAAGACAGCCCTGGGTTCCCTACAGAGAGTGTCCTAACTGTCTGTGTCTGGAGAACCCTGCGAGTGGGAACTAAGCAACGGGAGTCCTCTTACCGGTTTCTGTGAGTTCACACCTGACTTGCACCAGACGTTGTCCGGACACCAGCCAGTGTGGAGAGGTTTTTTACTGGCACGTTTTATCGCCCCTTGTTGAAAATCAGCTGGGGAGTGAGTGCACGCACTTCCGCTTTCTCTGACCCGCAGCTATGCTGAGAGAGAGAGAGAGAGAGAGAAAGAGAGAGAGAGAGAGAGAGAGAGAGAGAGGTCCCTGTCGATGCGCCTGCTCTACCCTGACCGGAAGACAGAGTTTAGCCCATGTGAGGTGAACACCGAAAGAAAGCTCCAAACACATGAAAGGTTCAAAATAACGCTCTTTATTAGGACAAAACACAACATGCGAATTTTCATTAGAACGCATGTTTCATATTTCCAAAAGAAAGAAAAAAACATATATCTTGTACCGTCACCTCCGGTTTCATATACGATATCGTCTTTTCTTTTTCTTTTTCATCATTTTTTTCTTCTTCCTTCTTTCCCATTGTTTTTGTTGTTGTTGCTGTTGCTGTTGTTTCTATCCTTTGTCTTTTACTCTTTTTTCGGGGGGCGGGGATGTAGGGGTGGGGGGGGGGGTGTATGGCTTGGTTGGCAGAAGAAGTTAGATTAACCCGATTACAACGTGTGTGTGTGTATGTGTGTGTGTGCGTGTGTGTGTGTGTGTGTGTGTGTGGGGTTTGTGTGTTGTGTGTGTGTGTGTGTTGTGTGTGTGTGGGGTGTGTGTGTGTGTGTTGTGTGTTGTTGTGGGGTGTGTGCGTGGTGTTGTTGTGTGGAGCGTGCGCTTTGTGTGTGTGTGTGTGTGTTTTTGTTGTGTGTTTTGTGTGTGTTTTTGTGTTGGGTTGTTGTGTGTGTGTGTGTTGTGTGTGTGTGCGGCGCGCGCGCGCGCGTGCGTTGGTGTTGGGGTGTGTGGGTGGGGGGTGGGGGTGTTTTGTGTGTGGGTGTGTGTAGGGTTGTTGGGAGTTGTTGTTTGTGTGTGTGTGCTTGCTTGTTGTGTGTGTTTGTTGGTGTGTTGTTGTGTTTTGTTGTGTTGTTCGGGAATGCGTGCATGTGCCTGTCTGTGTTCCGGTTAAGCAGGAAGGGGGACGGGCGGTTGCATGTAAAAAGGTAGTATGCACGTTCGCCTTGTGCTTGTGTGTGAATATTCTGGTGTTGTGTGCGTGCGTGTGGGGGAGCGGAGCGGTTACCCATCATACGTGAGAGTATAGAGAAAACGAGGCGGGTGGGGGGGGGGGGGGGGGGGTCAAAAATTGCTATTTGAATAGGGATTCGAACCAGCAACCTCTCGAGTCCGAAACCTTAGTCTTATCCACTTATCCAGGCCACGTACTCTACTGTTGCGACTGAATATGTCCTAATATAGTGATGAACCCTGAGACGTCTACTGATTCCGACCTTGCACAACTAACGAGAACAGTGCTCCTGATGTTGCACTCTATCAGCTTGCATGCAGCCTCTTG
>JABMCL010002205.1:12500-20000 GCA_018857735.1 Alviniconcha marisindica
GACAGCAGGAACATGGAAACAGAAGAAAAAAAATGTGCTTCTTAGAATTGTTGAACGTGAGTGTGTGTGTGGGAGGGGGGGGGGGGGGGGGGGGGGGGGGGGGGGCGGGGTGTGTGGGGTGATTTGTGTGTGTGTGTGTGTTTTTGTTTTGGGTGTGTGTGTGGTGTGTGTGTGGTGTTGTGTGTGTGTGGGGTTTGTTGATCGTGTGTGAGTGTGTGTGCGCGCGCGTCCGTCTGTCAGTTTGCCTCTACGCAATTACTGCATGTCTAGTTAAGGTATTTCTCAACATAATTTTTATATTATTGCAATGCAGCTACGCATACCGATGGATTGCTGTCATCACCATTACTGATTCCTGGTTGAAGGACAAGAGTGATATGTTCTCTGTCTGTCTGTCTGTCTGTCTGTGTCTGTCTGTCTGTCTGTCTGTCTCTGTGTCTCTCTGTCTGTCTCTGTCTCTATCTGTCTCTGTCTCTGTCTGTCTGTCTGTCTGTCTGTCTGTCTGTCTGTCTGTCTGTCCTCTCTCTCTCTCTCTCTCTCACTCTCTCTCATCTCTCTCCCTCTCTCTCGTCCATCTCTCTCTCTCTCTCGGCAACTCTCTCGTCCACTTCTCTCTCTCGTCTCTCCTCTCTCGGTCCCTTCTCTCTCATTCTATCCTCTCTCTCTCTCTCTCATCTCCACTCTCTCACACACCCCAAGACTACGAGGGGGCAGGCAACGACACACACATACATACACAGGACACACACAACCCACAACACACACCCACACTACAACACACCACACACACAATACACACACACAGGCGGAGGCGCGGGCGCACACACACCCACACTCACATACACACACACACATACACCACACACACACCACACCACCCACACACACAAAAACAACACACAACACACACACCCACTACGCACACCCCTACAAATGGAGGGATGCCTAGACGATATTACATAGAACTGAAAATATTTGATGATTAATAACTTAATTTGCGGTAACTTGAAGCTTTCTTTGAACTGCTATCACATGGTTTTTCACATGCGCACGTAAACAACACACAAACGTTGGCGCAACACAACACACGTTCCAAAGGCACTGCTCACAAACACACACACACACAAATAACATCAAATCACATACGCACCAAACACACACAAATACGCTAAACACATGCGCGCACAAGCACAGAGTCTGTCTCTGTCTCTTTCTCTCTGGTCTCTCTGTCTCTGTCTTGATCTTTCTGTCTGTCTGTCTGTCTTTCTGTCTCTCTCCTCTCTCTCTCTCGTCCACCTCGCCAATCTCATCTCACCCCCTCTCTACCATCTTCACTCATCTCCATCTCTCTCGTCCTCATCCCATCGTTCTTCTCTCTCCCTTCAGGTCTCTCTCCATCTCCATCTCCTCTGTCTCACTCTTCCTCAGTCGTCCGTCCTACCTCTCTGAATCTCCCATAAACTCCTTCCAGTCGCTCGGTCACTCACCATCTCCTTCACCCCCACCCTCTCGGGTCTCCTAACAATATACGCTCTCTCCGATCGTGTTATTGTTTTCTCTTTTCATATATCTATCCATTTGCTCTTTTTCATAATTTCCATCGTTTATTACAATGTTGCGCGTTGGTTATCAGAATGTGTACCATTTGTATAACAAGGTTCCTGATCTGTGTGTATTCCTTAGCCAGTCAACGCCTAACTATAACATTTTTGGTATCACAGAGTCACGACTAGACTCCAGAATTTCTGACCAGGATATTAACATTCCAAATTATTGTATTTCGAGAAAAGATTCAATTGCTATTGGACAGACTGGTATTGCAGTATACATACACAACTCTATTGCTGACATTACACACAGGCGTCAAGACCTTGAAAGTGACCTTGTTGAATGCATTTGGCTTGAACTGAAACCAAGTACGAACGCTCCTAGTATTTTAGTTTTGCTTTTTATACAGAAACCCTTCTGTTTCTTATGAATGGTTTGACAACTTTGTACAAATGATAGATAACATCCATACTGTTAAACCCCATGCTGATATTCTTGTACTAGGAGATTTTAATATTGATTTACTAAAGCCACACTCCTCCTGGGACTCTACTATTACACTGCTAGGCTTAACCCAACTTGTGAAATCACCTACTAGAATTACACAGACGTCTGCCACTCTTATTGACCATATATATATATATATATATACAAACAACCCCCGAAACGATCATTCACCGAGGTCAGTGTACCTGACCTGAGCATTAGTGACCATTGTCCCATCTCCTGTTCAAGATCGATTAAGCTTCCAAAATGTGAGCCCAAAACCCATTCATATATATCATTCGATCTTTTAAACATTTTAATAAAGCTGCCTTTTTCAGTGAACCTGCACTGGGTCCCGTTCACTGAAGTCCTGAATTGTACTGGTCCCGATAAAGCCTTGGCGACATGGTACAATGTCTATCTCACTGTTGTCAATAGACATGCACCTTTAAAAGCGCAAGCGGGTAAAACATCCAAAGTTACCACCATGGCTTAACAAAGACAGCAAGGAAACAATGGCAGAGAGAGACAAACGAAAGAGAGAAAAATGTTTCCCTGAATACAAGAAATTAAGAAATAAAGTAAACAGTATTGTGAGAAAAGCCAAAAAAAGAATACTTCCAAAAGCTCATAGAGCGTGATAACAATATAGCATCTGTGTGGCGCGCTCTAAATGTGTTTACGAAAGGACGTCGTTCTACTACTTCTGCCGACACCCCGAAGAATCTAACTGCAAATGTTTTCAATAATTATTTCCTGTCTGTGTCAGAATCATTAATAGAACCAAGAACAAATGTATATGATACGAGTGCTCAAATCCTCTACATGATTTCTGCAAACAAAAAACTAGCGGGCAAGACCCATTTGTCATCGCCATATCTCTTTCCGTTCGGACTAGGGCAAATGCATATCGAAGTCTGGAAAACAAAACTCGTCCTGGTCTGGATGGTATAAAAGCACAACACAGCTTCTAAATTGTCATTGCCTGTGTACATAATAGACGGACGCTTACCATATGTGTTTAAAAACTTCTTTATGCATTGAAACAACGGTTTTTTTTTTTTTTTCCGTGCTGGTTTAAAAAAGCCAAAGTGGTTCCGCTTCCAAAATCTACGGATAAAACAAATCCAACAAATTACAGACCAATATCACTTCTGTCTGTTTTGTCAAAGCTTCTCGAAAAGCATGTGCACATTTATTTAAATGATTACTTAGAAAAGCGGCAACTCCTTCACCCTTTTCAGTCTGGATTTAGACGTAAACTAAATACTCCTGCAACACTGCACTGGCCACGTCTCACAAATTCTTATCTTGGCTACACCATGATACAATCTGATGTGTCTGGGATAGTATTCCTAGACCCTCAAGAATATGCCTTCGACCTGGTTGATCCCGATATTCTACTATTGAAGAAGCCTCGCCATTTATCTTAAAACTCAAGTTCTCTACCATTTTTAAAAATCATATCCTTTATTAAACAGCACGCAGTGCGTCTTACTGCATGGCTCTTAATCCTCCAAAGAATCAGTAAAGTTATAGGTCACCACAGGTTTCTGTTTTGGGACCTATTTTTCTATGTATGTATCATAACGGTTTAATGTAAAAGTTGTATAAAAAAAGAAAAAAAAAAAAAAAAAAAAAAAAAAAAAAGAAAAAAAAAAAGAAAAGAAAAAAAAAAAAAAAAAAAAAAAAAAAAAAAAAAAAAAAAAAAAAAAAAAAAAAAAAAAAAAAAAAAAAAAAAAAAAAAAAAAAAAAAAAAAAAAAAAAAAAAAAAAAAAAAAAAAAAAAAAAAAGAAAAAAAAAAAAAAAAAAAAAAAAAAAAAAAAAAGAGAAAAAAAAAAAAAAAAAAAAATATTCTGTTTGATTGTGACAAATGCTTGCAGGATGACACAAACCTGCACACTCTGTAAAAGATAGTATGCAAATCAGAACAATATGCAACAGGTATCCAACTGGTGTGATAATGTGATAATAATCATATGATCAATCCGATCAAGACCAAATCTATGACAATCGCTACCAGACAGAAACACCAGTTATCGCCCTTAAAGCTGGATCTCGTTCTAAACGGGGCGAAAATTGATCAATTGTCAGAACACCATCCTTTAGGTATAACTATAGACAATAAACTTCACTGGGACTCTCGTACTAATAATGTGTGTAAACAAAAAGCTAAAACTAGTAACAGCCTTCAATTAAAAACAATATTCTTAACACACACACACATCGACACCAGGAAACTGTTCTTCAATGCCCACATTAAAAAACCTCACATTGATTATACGTCAGTCGTGTGGGACGGATTAGTGATGTTCGTCAACAAGAGGATTTAAATTCTCTGCACAGAAGAGCTGTAAAGTTAGTCCTTCCAGATACAACTCTAACTACTGACCAGAAATGAAAGGAGATGAGAATAATGAGCCTACAAAACAACTTGAATATACAAAGTTTTTGTTCATGTAAAGGGTTTCTTCAGCAATGAGGCTCCAAGGAGTACATATCTACATGTACACCGACACTCCCAACTACTCACACGGCTATTCACTCTGGGAACTATCACCTTAGTTTGCCTAGGCCCAAGGATAGACATTCAAAACAAGTATATCCTTCTCTCTGGTGTTTATCTATGAACAACCTACCTCTGACAGTCAGATCTTTGTCAATTCCACTCACTCTTTTCCAGCGTAAACTTCGTGGCCACCTTGAAGTGTTACATAGAGGATGGACTGTGATATAAACTCCAACCCAATCCTTCCGACTGCCTTCCAATGACCCCCCCCCCCCCGCCCCCCCCGCCCCCCTTACTTTTTTTTCTTCTTTTTTTTTTTTTTTTCCAATACGCCCTGATGTTGAATTGATCAGATATGTTCTGCTGCCTTATTTACAGGTTGTATGCTCATAATGTATAACTCAGTGATGTATGCATGTGCACATCTGGTGCTGTGAAAACGCTATGTGTTTTTTTTGAAAATCTGATGTTATCAAAATTTTCCTCAACTCCACCCATGCCTGTATGTATATAAATTATCCTGTAATTTTATATTTACTCATCAGTAGCTAAGGCAAGGACTAGTTGTTAAGACGGTTTTTTGACTGAACCTAAACTACAATCCCTTGTAAATAAATAATAAAGTTTTGGAGCTCGAGTTCCAGTTCTCTGCTGTCTCTCTCAGACACGAGAGAAGACTGAGGTTTTCACGAGTGATTGCCATTTGCAAGTGACCGTCATATTGAGCACCATATTTTATACACCCTACAACTCCGCCCAGGTCCTTCCGACTGCGCTTCGATCCCACATCCCTCCCCCCGCCCCCCCCCCCTCACCCCCACACTCCTTTTCCCTTACTGTTCTTTACTAAGATAAGCATTGACTGCTCTCTTTTTTTCTCTCTCTCTAGTCATATGAACTGATCAGATGTTCTGCCTGCTGTATTCAATTTGCCTCATAATATGCTCACGACGTATGCTCATATAATGTAGCTTGAATAATGTTATGGCATGGGGTTCATCTGGCGCTGTGAGCATCGCTATGTTTTTGTGTGGAATTCCTCATGTATAACGTTTCACCCACTCATTCATGCCTATATTAATATAAATAATGCCTGTAATTTAATATCTGTTCATGAGTAGCTTAGGAAGGACTAGTTGTTTAACAGGTTATTTTGAATGAACCTAAACTACAATCCTTGTACAATCAAAGTTTTTCGAGTTCGAGTTCGATTCTCTTCAGTCCTCCATTTCCTGTGTGTGAGTGTGTGGTGTGTGTGTGTGGTGGTGGTGCGTGTGTGTGTGTGTGTGTGTGTGTTTCAGAGACAAGTGAGTGGTGTGTGCCCTCGTGAACTCCACTCTGATGCATAAATGTAGTCGTCCCGCATATGGAAGAGTTAAACTTGACTAAGTATTGTTTCCTTGCATTTCCAAGAAGAAATCTGAAGTTGTTATTGTTTTTTGTTGTTGTTGTTGTTGTTGTTTGTTGTTGTTTTGTGTGTGTGTGTGTGTGTGTGTGTGTGTGTGTGTGTGTGTTGTGGTGGTGTGTGTGTGTGGTGTTATTTCTGTGGCTATCGGCAACTGGCCGCGAGGCCTTTCTCTAACTGAATCTACAAAGTTAAGAGAAATTTGAAAAGAAAAAACAGTCGCCTAAGCGTAACTATCGACTCTGGCATGCGAGTATATACAGGTACATAACTCCAACACGGACCGCTCCTGCTTCAGCGTCAACTCCAGTGGTAGACAAATCATAAGGGTTTATAAATCAATTACCTAGAGCGCCATTCCATACGGCGACACTGGAAGTGAATAATAATAATAATAAAGAGGATTTCTAGAGCGCCCATCTACCACACAAAGTGGCTGCACAGGGCGCTTTACAATAACACTAACCACACACACACACACACACACACACACAACACACACAAAACCGACATACACACACACACACACACACACACACACACACACACACACACACACACACACACACACACACACACACACACACACATCATCATCATCATCATCATCATCGAAACGAGGGGATGGGCAGGGCTGTGAAAAACAGTTTAGAAAAATAATTATTAAACAGGTGTGTCTTGAGGGCGGCTTTGAAAGAGGAGGTAGAATCAAGTGACGGAGTGTTTGAGGCAAATTGTTCCAGACAGATGGGCCAGCATAAGAAAAGGATCTTTCACCAAATGTTTTCGTGTTTACACGGGGGTGACAAAGGTTCGTGTGTCAGATGCAGATCGTAACTGTCTTGCTGGAGTATAAGGTTGAAGGAGATCGGACAGATGAGTATCTGTCCGATCTCCTTCAACCTTATACTCCAGCAAGACAGTTAGGAACAGCCCCAGCAAGACAGGGGCTGTTCCAGAGATGGAATTGAAACAGATTGTTGAAATTTTGTATTAAATGCGATGTGTTACTGGTAGCCAACGCAGAGTTTGAAGAATAGGATGGATGTGGTCAGATTTCTTAGCTTTACACACAAGCCTTGCTGCTGCATTCTGAACTTTTTGAAGTTTGTCTAGTAAGTACTGAGGACAACCTGAAAGTAAAGAGTTACAGTAGTCTAAGCGAGAGAGGACAAGGGAGCATGCACGGGTTTGGGTTGCTTGAGTGGTGAGAAGGTGTCGTATGGAACTGATATGCCTGATTTGTATGTATGTGGCTTTACACGTGTTGCTTATGTGTTGAGACATGCTGAGATTCGAGTCCAGGGTTACACCGAGGTTTTTAACAGACGACACAAATGGGACATCGGCGTCTCCGATGTGAATGACACACGGCAAAGGACTGTGGACAGACATTCTATTTGAAAGTATGATCATGGCTTCAGTTTTGTTGTCATTTAGTTGAAGTTTGTTTGCGGTCATCCAAGACTTGACATCTGTAGTGCAGTTCTGGAGAGTTTCTATCGACTGGTGAATTGCGTCTAGTGTACTAATCTTGTAGAGTTGGTTGTCA
>JABMCL010002205.1:40000-45000 GCA_018857735.1 Alviniconcha marisindica
ATGAATCCATCGTAAGCGTTTTTCTGCCACTGTGTGTATATGCATGTAAGTGCATGGAAACGCTCGTCTGTACCACTCACCTCCTTTCTGTTTAGACCGCTTCTCCGCTTCTCAGATCAGCATCTAGACTATCTCCTTGATGCGCACGAGACTAGAGATTCTAGGCAAAAAAGCGATACCGTGGTACGTTTAGTTCTGATGATACTAACATGTAACATGAGCGCAAAGTCTTAAAAAGCCCTCAGCACTTTACAAAGAACATGATGGGAGTGGGGGAGCTGGTTAAGGTGCATGTACAAAACTCAAACAAACAAAGCAAAACTTAAACATTGATTACTCTCTCTCTCTCTCTCTCTCTCTCTCTCTCTCTCTCTCTCTCTCTCTCTCTCTCTCTCTCTCTCTCTCTCTCTCTCTCTCTCTTCTCTCTCTCTCTCTCTCTCTCTCTCTCTCTCTCACACACACACACACACCACACACACTCACACACACACACACACACACACACACACACACACACACACACACACCACACACTCACACACACACACACACACACACACACACACACACACACACACACACACCACACCACACCACACACCACACCACACACGCACACACGCACACACCACACACACACACACACACACACACACACACACACACACACAACCACGTACACATCAAATCGAACAGGGCTGAGTTAGTTAGAGTGATACAGGCTGAAGAAATGTGTCTTCAGAGCGGACTTGAAAGTAGTGATTCTTGCAGCATTTCTAATGTGTGATGGCAGTGAGTTCCAGACAGAAGGACTAAAATGAGAGAAGACACGATCACCTTTCGTCTTGTATTTATATAGCGGAAGTTTTAGAATACGGGTGTTAGCACTAGAACGAAGGGATCGAGCAGGAGAATAGAGATGAAGGATATCAGAGAGATAGGCGGGAGCAGAGGAGTTAATAGAACTGAAACAGAATGTAAGTAGTCGTAGTGGTGGTGGCGGTGGTGGTGGTGGTGGTGATAATGGTGGTGGTGGTGGTGTGTGTGTGTGTGTGTGTGTGTGTGTGTGTGTGTGTGTGTGTGTGTGTTGTGTGTGTGTGTGTGTGTGTGTGTGTGAGTGTGTGTGTGTGTGTGTTTGTGTGTGTGTGTGTATGTGTGTGTGTGTTCGTGCATGCGTGCATGCGCGCGTGCGCGCGTGCGCGCGTGCTCGCATGCGCTTGTGTGCCCTTTCCCTTTTTCTGTTCACTTTTTCTTTTCTTTTTTAGGAAGGTTCCTTAACTGCTTTTATAGAAACAGCTGTTACGAAATTGACCGTGTGATGTAACATTCTGTGAAACTGATTTGCATCGACATGCTGTGGTTTTGACCAGGCGTGGATGAAATCAACATGTTGAGAAACACCGCCAAAAAGCACAAATCTGCACCCCCAAGCCTTTTTGTTCTGCTCTGATTTTGTTTTCTTTGTCAATGTCGTGTGTGCCCTGAGCTATTGCTTCATTCAACGAAGCCTTCCATAGCTGTTGTACAATAAACAACAACAAAAACCGTCGTTAGGCCGGCTGTGAACAGCATCATGGCAAATGCACTGGCTAGCAAAGTTGAAGGTTAGAATTGTTTCTTTGGGCGAGTTTTGCGGTGTGACGATGCTAGCAACTGCATTAGCACCATGAAGACAACAACGGGAACAGCATCAACAACAACAAAGTGCTGCAACAACCACAACAACAGCCACGGTAGTAGCAAACGACTTCACGTCATCGCATATGCACGATCAGGAAATTGATTTCTGTCTCTGCCGGTTCTTTTGATCAGTGGTTAAAAACAAAAAGTGACTGACCCACACTGGCGACATATGTTCGGACAGCTTCCGTCAGGCAGTAATGAAAAGTAAATTATTCATCCGCTGTGTTCGGATTTAATTGACACTTGCACAGTTCTCGTGTGAAGAAAATAAGAGTATTAGTTTAATCAGCAGTTTGCCGACTGGCTGGCGCGAACATATGTGACAGTGTGAAGCTCTGGTCACCATTGTTCTGATAAAGGGAGTTAATAACGATCAACTTAGACATATAACAAGGGACGCAACAACAAAGGCGTAAAATCGCCTGAGATATTCATCCCTTGGCATGCTGGTAAATACACGGTAGATACACTCAGCATGGTCACATTCGCAAAGTTTAATAATGATAATAATAATGGCCATTTCTATGGCGCATGATCCCTAGCAAGATCTAGGGCACAATGCGCCGTACAAAAAGCTGCAGAAAAATGTATAAACACATACAATGGACAAAACAAAAACGTTTCAGGCCATACGACCACCAACCACGCAAGAATTTGCATACAGCAATTTCAGTAGTGTTTAGTGTAATATCCGTTTGCACTCTCAGAGCTTCGCTTTCCGGCACCTTCCTCCAAATGCTGCCAGAACTGGGCTAAAAGGGCTAAAACAAAGGGCTAAAATCGCCTGAGATATTCACCCCTTGGCATGCAAGTAAATACACGGTAGATACACTCAGCATGGTCACACTGGCAAAGTTTAGGGTAATATCCGTTTGCACACTCAGAGCTTCGCTTTTCGGTACCTTCCTCCAAATGCTGCCAGACCTGGTTACGCCATTTAAGGGCACTTTATATATATATCTCCGCGCAGCTGTCCACCGACGCTGTCGGTGCCCTCCGAAAGGTTCGGGTACTAATGAGACTGTGGAAGCAACATAGCGTCCAAGCACGCACGTACGCATGAGGTGCATCCGCCCCGGGTCGAAAAAAGAGTTCCGTCTCTTGTTGAGTTGCATGTTGTGTTTTGTCGTAATAGTGTTCTTTTTTTAAAACTTTTTATATGTTTGGATCTTATTTTAGAACACTAGCTGTCTTTCTTGTTTTAGATATTTTTGTTTGTTTGTTTCTCTCTCTCTCTCTCTCTCTCTCTCTCTCTCTCTCTCTCTCTCTCTCTCTCTCTCTCTCTCTCTCTCTCTCTCTCTCTCTCTCTCTCTCTCTCTCTCTTCCGTTCCGTTCCGACTCAAGCGATTTCGGTTGTAGTTGTGCTGACGTAAGCAACGATTACGAACGAAACGCCTGATATAGTATGACCTGACTCTTACAAACTTACTGTCATTTGAGCATCAACAACTAAAATTCCGTTAGCTGACAGTTTTTCGAGAACTATGGCGTAATCATTTATAGCTGTGGTTGGTGGGAGGATGTCGTAAACCAGTGCTTGGAGTCTGTCTCGTTTGCTACAATTATTGTGTGTTTGTTTGATTTAATTTATTTCAAAATGTATTGCATTATGTGGCAATGACACGTACACAGTTTAACAATGGGAGACTTAGCCGTAACCAACCTCCTTTGGTGGAGCTGTCCAGTACACACTTGGGTCTATGACAAAGCCGTAGTCAGCTGCATATTGCAAATTGACCCCCCCCCCCCCCCCCACACACACACACACACACACACACACACACCACCGCCACCCCACCCTCCCCTGCATGTTAGCAAGGTGGCGCTTGGTATATTCCGATATTCGGGCAGTGCAGTGCTCAAGCTAGCAAAGTCGCTCATTAGAGTAACAGACCTCATCACAAATCGACCTGACTCTCTTGCCCTTGTGTCTGTTATCATTTCCGTGTTGTTTTCCTCCTCCTCCTCCTCCTCCTCCTCCTCCTCCTCCTCCTTCTTTTCTTTCTCCTCCTCCTCCTCCTTCTCCTTCTTTTCCTTCTCCTCCTCCTTCTTTTCCTTCTCCTCCTCTTCCTCCGCCTCCTTCTTTTCCTTCTCCTCCTCCTCCTTCTTTTCCTTCTCCTCCTCCTTCTTTTCCTCCTCCTCCTCCTCCTCCTCCGCCTCCTTCTTTTCCTTCTCCTCCTCCTTCTTTTCCTTCTCCTCCTCCTCCTCCTCCTCCTCCGCCTCCTTCTTTTCCTTCTCCTCCTCCTTCTTTTCTTTCTCCTCCTCCTCCTCCGCCTCCTTCTTTTCCTTCTCCTCCTCCTTCTTTTCCTTCTCCTCCTCCTCCGCCTTCTTCTTTTCCTCCTCCTCCTCCTATTCCCTTTTCTTCTCTCCTTTTCTTCCTCTTAGCTGGGCCTGATATGACCTACAAGGTTGCCTGGGTGTTAAAAACAAATTTTCAGGATGACCCCATAAGTCGGAGATCTGGGCGCACGTACTGATTTCTGGCAAAGTTGTGTGTGTGTGTGTGTGTGTGTGTGTGTGTGTGTGTGTGTGTGTGTGTGTGTGTGTGTGTGTGTGTGTGTGTGTGTGCGTGTGTGTGTGTGTGTGTGTGTTTTTAACGTAGCCACCTTAGCATTTGCGCACAAAGTCATCCTTTCAAACTATGTGACCGTGTGGGCCCCAGGGAATAAGATAATTATGTCACCATGCTCATAGTCACGAACGATTTAAGCAAGTTCCTGTGTGAATGTCTACGGAATATAGATAGGTACTAAAACAAGCGTTACTCTGCAATGATATACAGATGATGATTTTTTTTAACGTTGTAGCAGTAAATTAAACAAAGGTGTGCTTTAACGATTTATGTTTTGAAGTGGTGTAAATGAAATTAGGTTTGATTGTCCTGAGGTGACCTTATGCGGTTGACGGGACGTTAAAATCCGAGAACTAACTATCTCTTCTTCTTCTTCTTCTTCTTCTTCTTCTTCTTCTTCTTCTTCTTCTTCTTCTTCTTCTTCTTCTCTCCTCTTCTCCTCCCCCTCCTCCTCCTCCTCCTTTTTCTTCTTCTTCTTCTTCTTCTTCTTCTTCTTCTTCTTCTTCTTCTTCTTCTTCTTCTTCTTCTTCTCTTCTCGTCTTCTTCTTCTTCTTCTTCCACTTCTTTTCCTCCTCCTCCTCCTCCTCCTCCCCTCCTCCTCCTCTTCCTTCTTCTTCTTCTTCTTCTTCTTCTTCTTCTTCTTCTTCTTCTTCTTCTATACAATGACAGCAACAATTATAAAGTGTTAATAGTATGAGAGCTGTCACTGAAATAAGAGTAGCCCTATGTGTCTCATGGAACAACT
>JABMCL010002205.1:50000-75000 GCA_018857735.1 Alviniconcha marisindica
CATCAATATTGTGTTTATTTTCTCCTTCGCCGTGTTGAGGGACACAACCTGGGCACTGTAACACGGCACAGCAAGGCCGGTGTGGGCCTCTGTCACAATGCAGCACTTGGAGGGAGCACGAGACCGTCGAACGCTTGGTTGGGACAAACACTGGTTTCGGACTAGACTGATTCTATTACAGGTACGAAACCGGACTTGAGATAAATCAGGTCATAAACATGCTTATTTGCATTGTGATTTTATTATTTTATTTTATTTTTGGGGGGGGAGGGGGCGGGTCTAATAATGCATAAATAATAAATCGACATGAATACAATGAATGAAGCAATAGCTAAATTAATCACTCAGCCAATCAATCAATCAATCAATCAAAAATGATTTTTTAAATCGAAATGAAAATCAATTTCAGAAAAATCTGTGTTTTAGTAAAGGAATAAAACAGAATTAACACCTTCTTCCTGTCCTTTCAGGTGATATTAGACTGATCTTACAGTTATTATGTTAACAACATGTATCAGCAAGTTGCACCATTAGAAATTTATGTTAAATGAAACAAACTTATTTGTAGTCAACAAACACAGTTAACAAAATGAAGAAATGCCTTTTGCCCCCCACCCACTCCTTTTTTTCTTCTTTTTTTTCTTTCTGATATGACATATCTAGTAACAACAAAAATAAAATCGCATGTTTGGAAAACACCGCAATCAAATTACCCACTGACGATCCATCATCTGAAGGACAACGTGGATTTAAAAAAAAATAGAACAGAGCAATTACCTGATTTAACAATTTTGTTTCAATGTTCCCCGTTGATTTTACATGGAATTTAGAAAACTTTAGTAAGAATAAGATTTTTTTTCTTCTGAATTCCATAAAACATCTACGGGGCACACTTAGATATTTTCTATCTTTTGTAAAAAATAGGTTTCGAGAAGGTCATTTTCTTTACTCACGTTAGCGAAACATGGTCATCATATCATTACTCCACAGAGAACCCCCTCCCCCCGCCCCCCTGCCCCCCGCCCCCCCCCACCCCCACCACCCCTCTCCCACCCCCCACCCCCCTCCCTCCCCTGCATGTGACACTGATTTTAGTCTAACCTTGCATACATCAGTCAAGGCAAAACTGGACTCCATAAAATCGAAACCCATCTTTATACCCGTCCCTGTATAGCCGTAAGTAGCTTCTGTGGTCGATAAGCATCATGAAAGAAGAATATTTAAAAAAATCGAAACAAAAGGTATACCATGTTCTCCAGTGTCGCGATGCTATCTTCCTCCGCCTAACCCTGTTCATTATCTGTTTAAGTTCTTTGTAAATTGGATAGAGAGTAAATATATATATGTGTGTGTGTGCGTGCGTGCGTGCGTGCGTGCGTGCGTGCGTGCGTGCGTGCGTGCGTGCGTGTGTGTGTGTGTGTGTGTGTGTGTGTGTGTGTGTGTGTGTGTTTGCGGAGGGGGAGGGGTACTTTGAATGATTTCTCGATCCAATATTTTGCGCTTTAGAATTATTGTGATGACTAAGATAGCAAGTGAATATATTTCCTGTAACAGGAAAACCATTATAGCCTGAAATATGCAGAAATAATAATTACAAATGTCTACGCTTCTTTTGTGTTCAACAACGTATGATTTTGCGTACACTATCAGAACACATACAAAATAATATTGCACAGTAACATCATAGAAAGTTATGCTGAGTCAAAATGAGAAACAAAATTGTACAGAAGCACTCACAATCACCAGAAAACAAACGCACTAGAGATTTTCCATTGCCTTCATCATCCACTCCAGGACAATTGGCAGCACGCAGTCTATACAAAAATCGACTGTATCAAATACGTTTCTTAACAATACGAGCAAATACAAGCAATGACAATAGAATGGTGGTCTATATACCTTGCATCAACATCCTCATGACCAATTTATTTCGTTTTCTTCAGATTGGTAACGAGTCCAGACATGATACATCTTTGATAGAAATGCCTACCGCGAGACAGACGATGTTTTGGACTTATTTTCTGCTGACATAAGAAGTGTCGGCTGGTTTTCTTCAAATTTAAAGTTAAATTATCTGTCAATACGGGGAATTTTATTGTTCTTCTCAGACATGATTATTTCAGGACACAAGATTAAGTGCATTTTTTTATTATTTATTTTTTGCAATCTCTGTCTCGACGTGTATTCTGTGTTATGTTTGTTTAGCGCTTTCAGCTTTAGAGATGTTCATTATTGTTATTATAGTACAGGTACACTAACGTAGTGATGGCATTGTCGGTTACAGTGATGTTTGCTATCCCTTTTGTGTAGTTACGTAGATCTGGGATTTAAATTTCCTGTCAGCAGCTTAGGATCATCCAGAATATCTTTTAAGTGGCGTTAATTTCAATTGCGATTAATTTCTGTATCCTAGTATGCAAAACTACAAAATGCATCGGCTCTTCAATAGGCACAAAACTTGTGTATGTTTCAGGATAGATGTTTCATGTGTTTCCTCTAAGCAAATACAGAAAGTAAATTAGTCGCCAGTTCTTCCACATAATTTTTCTCGAGCGTTGGGTCTTTCAAAACTTTCGCTTAAATCACAGCAGTTTTTCGAGAACAAATTAAACTGAAAAAATCAGTTTCATTAACGCGCTTCATCGAATCAACAACCAAACAGCAAAAATAGTGCTCGACAAACTTCACACGTGTAACAAGCGAGATACCATCTGGCAGAGACCCGACTCGCTTACTACTTCTAGTGAGAGTGACCTTATTCCTGTCTGTTTTACTCAACACAGTAAAATATGTATACTCAAAAAAGCAATATTTTAAGCGCTTCGTCTCTTAGCCCTAAGCGCGGTATGCAAACACTAATTGATATGATGGCCGCTGCTAATGGGTGTTACGTAATGAGCGACTGCAGCCTTTCATCTTAAATGCACTGAGAGAAATTTAAAAGGGAGAGAGAGGAGGGAGGGTAGGAGGTAGGGGGAGATATAGAGACAGCGGGGGGGGGGGGGGGGGAGAGAGAGAGGGAGAGAGAAACAGAGGAGGCAGAAGGAGAGAGCAGAGAGAAGAGAGGGGGGGGGGGGGGGAGAAGGAACATAAAGGGATAGAGAAAGAGACTGAGAGAGGAAGACAGACAGAGAGCGACAGACACAGAAAGGGGTGAAAAAAGAGAAAAAGAGAGAGAAAGAGAGACAGACAGACAGAAATCGAAGTGTAGGAAGTACAAAAACAGGTTACTGATCGCTGAGGATTTACATTTAGGTCTGAGTGACTTAAAAACAGCTAGATCAACAGAAGGGAAAAAAAGACATGAAAATCTTTCCCCCGTCATGAAAGAACGGGTTTCGTGGGCATGAACGTGCCAGAAATGGCAGATAATATCAGTTATGTATCTATCTATATATCTGTCTGTCCATATGCCTATCACAGCGTTATGACGATGCTGTGTGTGTGTGTGTGTGTGTGTGTGTGGTGTGTGTGTGTGTGTGAGTGTGTGTGTGTGTGTGTGTGTGAGTGTGTGTGTGTGTGTGTGTGTGTGTGTGTGTGTGTGTGTGTGTGTGTGTGTGTGTGTGTGTGTGTGTGTGTGTGTGTGTGTGTGTGTGTGTGTGTGTGTGATATTGCATAATTTTAGCATTTTGTTATGATTTATTTTTGTGTTTGTTATTGCTTTAATGTGCTTTTTTATGTGCGAGCTGACACTGTAATTTTTTGTAATGGGATGAAAAGGTATTCTGTATCTATTTATCTATCTGAGATAGACAGATAGGTAGACAGACGGATTCATGTTCCCCCGGAAAGGAAGCAGGTACAATGCAACGAATTTAAACCTGACTACAATCTGACCAAAACTGCGTGAACGAAGCTCTTTAAAAAAACCTATGCTTTCGATGTTGTGAGCAAGTCACCCCCTGCTTTACACGTACTGTAGAACCCAGTCACATCCAGTTCTAAAACATTAGATTGGAATTCATATATATAATTATCATTTGAATCAAATATGCTGGAATGAAAGGCTGTTTTTCGCGCAAGAATGCATACCGACACAATCAGTTATTTGTGCATTAGTTCTACCAGTAAATCGTGGAGAAGAAGCAATTAACCTCACACCTACAACAGCTTTTTTTCAAAATGGACGGGAGCATGCATATTTAATATAGCCAGTAGTATTGATAAACAATCTCAGAAACATTTCAAAACGATTGACTATATGCCTCAGTTCTGTTTGTTTGTTTGTTTTTGTTGTCTGAGGTAATTAAGGTCATTGTGGAATAACGTTGATATTGTTTATTGTAGCAGTCATTAATCCCAGCTGAGCTGTAACGTTTCATGGGTGCCGTACTGGAGTCAGCTTCTAACAAACTGCGCAGCAGAAAAAAAGAAACAGTGTTGCAGTTGCTATTATCTTTGGGGTTGCACGCTCGATTCACAGGCCACTGTAGCAAAACATTACATGTGTGTCGTTTTGTCTTAAAGGTTCACGTTTCAATCAATCGCTAAACACCTGCAACAAAAGGGCAGTCACGATTTATTTATTTTATTTTGTGTGTGTGTGTGTGCGCGTGCGTGCGTGCGTGCGTCCGTGCGTGCGTGCGTGCGTGTGTGTGTGTGTGTGTGGTGTGTGTGTGTGTGTGTGTGTGTGTGTGTGTGTGTGTGTGTGTGTGGGTCGTGTGTGATGCAAAGGGATGCGTCTAAGTCAATGGGAGGACGATGTCTGGAGATTTCCATCATCAATTCCTCATGCGACGCCTTTCGACTTCTAACTACTGTGTAGAATATGAAAAGGACGTTGCGGGACTCTCTTCTCTCTCTCTCTCTCTCTCTCTCTCTCTCTCTCTCTCTCTCTCTCTTCCTCAGCCCTCGACCTACCCAAATGCGTCTGTCTTGAAATTTACTTACGTTATTTCTGTCTTCCAACTATCGCTCTTTCAGAGTAACTGTCCTGTCTTTTCTGCGTATGGCTGCCGATGATCAGTCGTAATCGTCTATTTCATGACACGAAAACATTCACAGCACATACAAAGAACGTTGTCTGAAAAACAAACAAAGGAAAACAACGAAAGACTCATATTCTGCAATCAAACATCCCATCCGACCCTTTCTATAGAATCCTCTGAACGACTGAGAAAAAAAACATTTTGATACAAGCTGATCAATACAAAATGCAATGATCTGCGGTCGATCAGAACAATATAATATTTTGTTTTGTTTTGTTCGTTGTTGTCGCTGTTGTTTGTTTGTCTGTTTGTTTGTTTTTGTTGTTGCTGTTGTTGTTTTCCCACATCATATCAAGCACAACATTCAACGATTGTGTCTCTTGTGTGCAAGTTTCCACTCCATGTTTCGGCGAAGAAAGCAATAGACGAAATCAAACTTCTTATAAATATGCCGACAATTCAACTGAAGCTCTAAACAGCAACCTATATAGTTTTAACCAGAACTGGAGATGACCACCACGAAATGCTTGCTTGCATATTTTGAAAAAGTAGGCACCATTACATCTACATTTCATCTGAAGTCAACAACGTTCAGTGACAGAGATTTGACTCTTGTTAAAGATGAAAGAAAAAAGAAAAAAAGTGAGAAACAAAAGGTCGGTGGCCCCAGTTTATTTTTACCCTCCCTCCCTGCGTCCTCTGTCCTATCTTTCCTCCCTGTTCACACCACTACATACAACAGCATTTCACAAGAAAGCCACTGCCTTGCGCAAAAATCGATAGCAGTTTCAGTTACACTTGTTACCTCGCTCATTCTGGCGGTCTTCCCGAGCTTGCTTAATGGTTTTAAGTGTAGCGGTCTTCATACCCGATTCCAGTTCTAATCTCTGGCCACACGATCTGTTCCTGTGGAAGGCAATCGCCTTTTGTAATCAGCTTGCGCTTTTTGTGTTTCAGTTTATGAATGGAAACAGCCGAACTTCTCCGGAGAATAACAGCCATACATGTACAATGATCGTGTCAGTACCATTAAAAAATTGATACGTAAAGAGACGTAAACGCCGGTTAGATCGTGGAAATGTGTATACAACATGGTAAAGAAAAAGAAAAAGTAAAAAAAGAAAAAAACTGTGAATTAATCAAATCATATATATGTACAATTATGTTCCTCAGATGTACACGTGTCAGCTATTCTTTTTTTCTTTCTGTTTTTAATCAGACATTACACACAGAAAGGAAAGGAAATGCATAGTCGTTCCTCGGACACAGCAGTAGCAAGTTGGCGACCACCCTCGGACTGCAACGCGAGTTCGACTGCCCGATTTCTGACCTCTTTTTAGACGTTCCTGCCGTCTTTATGCCATAAGCCGGGGTTGACGGGGGGAGGAGGGGGGGGGGGGGGGGGGGGGGGGTGGGGGGGTTGGGGGGGGGGGGGGGGGGTCAGTACCACATTCACTTCCAGCAAATTTTACTTGTGTAGGTGTTTATTTGTTTGCTTGTTCGTCTGTTGGCCTTTTTGGTCAGTGTTCGCTGCTGGATCACCGTTCAATAATGGAAGACAACGACGTGTCTCCGATGACGTCATCATGTCAACTGGGAACGGGAGGCATCGTTACTGACTAGTTAATAATGAAACTGTTCCAGAGTGTCTTGTCCTATGACATTTCTGGAGGAATCTAGCGCAGCAAAAATGAGCATTGACTACTACTGGGAGGGACTGGTTGGGGAAGAACTGTGGGACGGAGGGAGGAGTAGGGGAGTGGGGCATGGGGGGAATGATGCGTTCTTGGTTCTTGGCATTCACTGAAACTTTAAAATCATATATTCATTTGTAACTGCTTGATTCACTCTGGCATGAAATAGTTTCTAAAGCCCTTTTCGGGATAAGAAAATATCCTTGCTGTACACTTTCCACTGTACAAAATCATTAGCAGAAAATGTTTAACGAGCAAAGCAAAAAAAAACAAATTAAAAAAAAAAAAAAAAAAAAAGGAGAGAAAAAAAGGAAAAAATTTAAAATAAAAATAATACTACGAATAATAATAATCAGGCAGGCCAAACTGTCCGCTGCATGGCTTTGTAACGTACAAAAATTCTCCTTCACCCAGTGTCTCTGACGTTCATAAATAATTTTGAACACCAAGCAAGACAATAAGTTAGATTGTTTAGATAATGAGGCCAAGCGTTTAGAGACAATAGACACTTGGATTGCATGTAATTATAGATAGTTCTTTTTTAGGATACGAAGTCACGTAAATTCTTTGCCGGATCTGAGCAGATAAAAATTAAGATTTAATGGAACTCTGCAACAATGCTTGTTTTTAAATTTCATTTCGTAGCTGTGCAGCAAAGGAACGCATTATTGCAACTGTCTTAACATAATTATCACAACTTGTAAACTAACAGGATGCATACCAGCAATGGTACATACAGAACATTTATCTGATTCCTATTACGTGGACATATCAGGGCGAAAGTCATCAAATCACAAGTCATCAGATCACAAGTCATCAAATCACGAGTCAAAATCCGACACCCGACTCACATCACACGTCACTTTATCTTTAAAAAAGGATTAGGAAGAATACAGCTGAACAAACCGTAAAGGTAAACACTACAAGAATATGACTCCTGGTGGTGGCAAGTCTTTCAAGAGAACCCTTTATACATCTTGGATTTCTGCAGAAACGACAAACAATTTCTGCGTCCGCTGTATCCCATCAGAGTTATATTACGTACAAAGCATCCTTCTTATTTCTGTAAAGATGATCTCTACGAAGTCAACCCTCAAAATAATACTAGAAAGATAAGCCAGTACAGAGCTAGTTTTGTGACTAGCTAATGCGGTCTGAATCCTCACCGAGGAATTTGTAATACAATGCCCCACCCCAACCACCCTCAACACACACACACACACACACACACACACACACACACACACACACACACACACACACACACACACACACACACACACACACACACACACACACATACACACAACACACACACACACACCACACACACACACACCACACACACACACACAACCACACACACACACACACACACACACACACACAAAACACACACACACACACACACAAACACACACACACACACACACACACACACACACACACACACACACACACACACACACACACACACACACACACACACACACAAATGAGAAGAAAAAGAAAATGCCAGCATCCTTGGATGTAGCTATACATGGGAAGGCGCAGTGTTTTTTTCCCGCCGCTTATGCGTTTAGTCCATTACTGCTGAAGAGCATTCCTTACACTGCAGGTGAAGTTCTAAGATTGGTCCCAGGGGGAACATAAGCTAACGAGAAACGTTCATTTTGAAAACGTAGCCCTGTAGAGGAATGCATAAAAAGTCAGAAATCAGGCGAGATATCATTATAACGGAGTCAATGTTGCCAATGGGAACAGCTTCGCATAGGATGTTATATCACATGATCCGCTTTTACCACTTTTCATGTTTGGACACAATAAGTACACTAACTGCTTCAGTTTTGTGCCAAGCTTTGGTGTTCAAGATAATAAAACATGTTGTTGTTGTTGATCGCTTTTATATAGCAAAAAAAAAAAAAAAAAAAAAATATATATATATATATATATATATATAATATATTATATATATATATATATATATATAAATCTGAAACAGAATGACTGCTAGCGTTCTAAAACAAGATCCAAACACAAAAAGGTTCAAACGAACGCTTACTTATTTTGACACGACTAAAACTCAGTCAAAACAAGATACGTTTTTCTCTCTATTTTTCATCGTTTTAACCGTTTATCTGCTGTTTAATTGTCTTTTTATGGCTTGACAAAGGGGATTTCCCCGAAAATGTGTGTCCGTGTCAAAATAAATAAGCGTTCGTTTGAACCTTTTTACGTTTTGGAGCTTCTATATAGCGCTATTCTCCGCTCTCGAGCAGACGCACTGCGCTCACATGCTACTCTAAAGGTGCGGTCTGTGCAAGTTTAACAGTCAAGTGTAGAACATGGTGAGTGTCCCTCACTTATTTGCCTTTGGTATGTATCGGTTCCAGCCACCTAAAGAGGATTGCAGGAGAACGCGCAAGTTGGACTAAAAAACGTAAATAATAGCTCAGTGATAGCTCAGTGGTTAGAGCGTCGGACTAGCGATCGAAAGGTCCAGGGTTCGAGTCCCCGCAGAAGCGGCGGGAGGGTTTTCTTCTCCAGGGTCACATTTCTGTGCTGACTCTTATTTCGGTATCCATTCCGTCCCCGTGTTACCGCAGTAGCACGTACAAATCCCTGTCATTCTGCCGAAAGTGCAGGTGGCAGGTTACAGCTAAACACACATGCACTACCTATTTGGCTTTGAATGAAGTAACACTGTAAGCCGGTGTATGGTTGTATGATGTACTCTAAACTTGCACCGAGACGGCAGCAGTTTCACGTGGCACCATGCAGCCATGCAACAACCAAACAGCGCTGTCAGTACACCACTTCGGTGCATATGAAAAATACGCGCTATAAAAGGATACAGTCACGCATTGAAGAATCGCATGCGACATGAGCGCGGTGAATCTGCTGGAGCGCAGAGAATAGCGCTATATAAAAGCGATCAGTAATAGTAAAATGTGCTACTGTTTCCATTTGCAGGCTTCATATGGTTCTATAATTGTTTAGACAATAGAAGTATTATAACTTTTATTGATTCGAATTTGAACTCCTTGAGGAGTAGCCGTTTTGATTCTCTCTTTACCAATAACAGCGGGAAAGGGTTGGCTTATGACGTACGACCATGCATGCTTGCCTTGTTCATGTCGTGGAAGACTGGGTGAAAATGGCAGCGGCTACGGCTGTCTGTTCCGACTTTAAAATTCGATTATTAAAATCCAGACAAAAAGTGGACTGAATAATGTAGAGCATATTTTTTGTTCCATCCCTAGCATTAGGACCAGTGATGCTAATTCGCTTGTAATCCCCTTTAAGTACTCTCTTTGATGAGTTTGTTAGTTGCTGCTTTGAGCCCCGTCATCCACTCTTCTTCGATGAGTCAAGGCCCCTTTAACAACAGTGTGTGTGTGTGTGTGTGTGTGTGTGTGTGTGTGTGTGTGTGTGTGTGTGTGTGTGTGTGTGTGTGTGTGTGTGTGAGAGAGAGAGAGAGAGAGAGAGAGAGAGAGAGAGAGAGAGAGAGAGAGAGAGAGAGAGAGAGAGAGAGAGAGAGAGAGAGAGAGAGAGAGAGTGGATCACATAATTATGACGTTCAAAGGTCAGGGCAAAGGTCAGGACATGGCTTACAAGCTTGAGATGGGAAAGCTAACCAACAGAACTCCTGCTAACGAGGTGGCATGCAGTCAATAGTTTCAGCTGCACTGCGAATAGAGGACCATTTCCCCATTGTCCGGTCGTGTTAACTCAGTGAATAATGTCAAGCGCTGCCATTTCCATCCAGTCGTTTACCGACTGCATTTTGTTATTTAATACACTGGTTTACTAGCAAACTGATTTGTTTTCAAATATGACTTCAGTACTCGTGCCATCGAACGTTTTCTGGGGGGGGTTAGTCGACAGTTTGATGTACACAAGATAGAGTGACTACAGTTTATTTGCACAGCTCATTTGGTGATTCAAAGCACAGTCAGCATCAGCACCCCTTGCAGATTTGGACCCCACCCGCACACCCATCCCACCACCTCTCTCGCCCCCGATCTTTCCCATCCCTATCTCTCTTCTTCCATCTCCTTCCTGATTGTCTTACGGTTTTCTTTCTCTCTACAGCTTCCGGCTCGTCAAGGACAATAAGTGAACCTAATCAAGAGACCCCTCCCTCCCTCCCTCCCCACCCCCTCCCACCCATCCTCCCAAAGGGATCTAATTAAAGAACCGAGGCCCCATCCTTTTCCTGTATATTTTGTAGCAACCTGTAGTCTATTTTTTGCATTCATCCTCTTCTGTTTGCTGAATGCGATCCTTAAGTTCAGTTGACGATGGAGTCATATTACAGCTTCCGTCTATTTCTGTGAACCGGTTCTAAAAATATCATCGTGATCTGAGCTTACTGTTTCATTGCCTTGCCACTGGCGTTCTGCACACTTGAGGGAGTATTGAGAAGCCGATTTCGAGCAGAAAATAATAACGCCAGTATTCCAAAACGACTGTGTTTACTAATATATATCTAGCCATCCCTGTTTACTGTTTTTAAGACAGGGAAAAGAACAACTTCGGGTACTCTCAAAGTACTAGGTCGTATTGTTTCAAAAAGCAACGTCCCGCTCGGTATCAAACGGTGAGCCGTTGCACATAAACTCGAGAGTTCTTCCTCATCATGGCTGGGCGCAAAACACTTACTTACACCTCTTCGTGGCCGGTGTGTCCCTGATGTCGACTAGTTCATCGTTCTTTCAAGAGCTTTGTTAGTTACTTCGGATGAGATGGAAAGCTGATGTTGCTTGTGCTGTAAAAGACCCCACGGCAACAGGGAACGCTCGCATTGCTCTGACTAATTCTGTGGACATGTCATCAGTGTTAGGAATCGGCTCAGGGTGAGTAGCTTTGGCTATCTCGGATTTCTTTTAGGGAATAGTGATCAAACTTTTGCCATGGGATCAATTCCCAATGGGTCAAAATACCCAAGGACGGATACAGTTTCGGTGGGACAAGGTAGACAAAGGATTAATTTGCAGCAGGACCAGATACACACAGTAAACTGCAAATGGAATCAGATACCCAGAGCGGGATAAACTGCAAATGGGACAAGATACCCAAAGCGGAATAAACTGCAAATGGGACAAGATACCCAGAGGGGAAAACTGCACATGGGACAAAATACCCAGGGCGGGAGAACTACAAATGGGACAAGATACCCAGAGCGGGATAAACTGCAAATAGGATAAAATACCCGAAGCGGGATAAACTGCAAATAGGACAAAATATCCGGAGCGGGATAAACTGCAAATAGGACAAGATACTCAGAGCGGGAGAACTGCAAATGGGATAAAATAGTCAGAGCGGGATAAAGTGTAAATGGGCCCATGGCAGCACAGACAAACAAAAGGCAACAACAATACCATAAAGGATTCACATTTTAAATATCATCCTCAGATTAGGAAGGAAAAAAAGGATTTAAATACAAAAACAAACAAGAGTCAATAATATTGTTCTGTTGAAAAATGCCTTCAAAACGTCTACATACACAGACATTTATCGTGTGCATTTCGAACAGTGTCGACGGGCCAAGGTTCCATTCTGTGTTAGGTATAGTGCATCATTTCATGTTTACGGAATACTTGTCAAATGTTCTGTAGGGGCGTGCTTCAACTCTTACAAACACTTGAATAGAAAGCACGACCACAAAAAAGCATGGATGTCAGTAAAGTTTAAACTCACAAAATAATCGACGCATATCGTGTCAGGAACTCACGCGTGTTGCAATGTTCTTTAAATATTGATGCCCATTTGGTGTCACCCGAATCTTAAGTATTCAGCAGATTCAATTTACGTCGTTTTCAGTATTGATCGTTAGCGAAGTGTCGAGTCTGACAAATTCAAAGAACGGTTCATCCATAATGTACTTGTGACATATAAATTACGAGAAAGAGGTTTGCTTGCTGAAAATAATATATGGGAAATAGAAAATAAAAGTCGGCTGAATTAAATCAAAATATGCAGAGCAAAAAATCAATGTTTCCTTTAACACATTTATAAGATCATACGTATACTGTGCTTACAAAACAAAACGAACGAATCAAATTAAACAGGTGAAAATTAACCCTGTGCTAAACTTTTCTTTTTGCCACAAATCAAAGTCTTTTAATTCGCGGAAATAAACTATTGATACCCAACCTGGTCGCTTCCCTTGTGTGAGCAGTTGTGTCCCTTGGCACGTGTCACGCGGCCCAGTCGCCTTGCTCACTTACCGACAAAGTCCCTCAATCTCTTGGACGGCGAGGACGCCACGGGGGTACCGTCCGAGACCTGAAGTGAGGCGGGTTCAAATCTCTTACCCACAAAATCACGCAGCCGTTTGTCCATACTGTTCCGTTTTCCAACGAAATCTCGTAGTCGTTTGTCAACACGGTCGCGCTTGCCAACGAAATCCCTCAGTCGTTTGTCAACGCCGTCACGTTTTCCGACAAAATCCCTCAGTCGTTTGTCAACGCCGTGACGTTTTCCAACGAAATCCCTCAGTCGTTTGTCAACGCCGTCACGTTTTCCAACGAAATCGCGCAAGCGTTTGTCCATCTCTTGCTCTTCCTCCGGGTTTTCGACGTCTGCCTCGTCGCCTGCACTGCTGCTTTCCAGGATGTGGCTGCTGCTGGTGGGGACCAGTGCCCATTCCGGGGCCCGTTGCATGGGGAAGAACGGGGCGCTCCGTTTCCCCACAAACTCACGGATGCGTTTAGCGATCTCCACCGAACGCTTGCGGACGAAGTAGCGCAGACGTTCTTCGGGGTTGACCTGAAGCTCGGGAAGAACCTCTCCGCTGTCTGCAGAGCGCTTTCCGACGAAGTCGCGTAGGCGCTTCTGGGGGTTGTCTTGGAGTCCGTCCATGACATCTCCAGCTCGTTTCCCGACAAAATCTCTGAGCCGTTTCTCGGGACTGAATGGGTAAACGTCGCCATTGTAGGATCGTTTGCCGACGAAGTCTCGCAGGCGCTTCTCAACCTCATTAGGGTACTCACTAGAGTCTAGAGGCCCGCCCACACCCACGATTTCCACCACGTCGTCATCTAGCGGGTACAGAGAGTTCCGTTTGCCCACAAAGTCACGCAGACGTTTCTGGAACTCGGCTGGCATTTCATCTGGGGTTCTCTTTCCCACAAAATCACGAAGGCGTTTGGCGTAAGGGGAATACAGTTCATCACGTTTGCCCACAAAGTCACGGAGACGTTTGGAGTATGGAGAGTACAGATCGTCACGTTTGCCAACAAAGTCACGGAGACGTTTGGAGTATGGAGAGAACAGAGCGTCACGTTTGCCGACAAAGTCACGGAGACGTTTGGAGTATGGAGAGAACAGCTCGTCACGTTTGCCAACAAAGTCACGAAGGCGTTTCACTTGGGGGAACGTTTCAAAATATTCAGATCTCTTCCCTACAAAGTCACGCAGACGTTTATCCAGTGGTGTGTAGATTGGCTGCATGTTCCGTTTGCCAACAAAGTCACGAAGACGTTTCGAGTAATTCAGTTCATTTTCGTCGTCGCGTTTGCCTACGAAATCGCGAAGCCGTTTCGAGTAGCCATCACTTCGTTTTCCGACAAAATCTCTGAGACGTTTATCCACAGATCGTTTTCCAACAAAATCACGTAAACGTTTGTCGACATTGGTCTGGTACTCACGTTTACCCACGAAGTCTCTCAGGCGCTTTTTCAAATCAAGTCCGTCGTTAGCAAATGCAGCAAAAGAAGGCACTCTCTTGCCGACAAAATCACGAAGCCGTTTGACAAGGTGAGCACTGAGCTCCTGACCCTCACTTTCCACGTTCAAATCTCGCTTTCCCACAAAATAGCGTAACCGTTTTTTCAGTCCTGTGTCTGGCCCTGGTTGGCCAGGGTCCCTCCCCGTGGCAGCTTCTTCCAAGCCGTTGTGCACAATGGCTTCATTAGCAGACTCATCATCGCTGCCATCTCTCTTGCCAACAAAGTCCCTCAGACGCTTGTCAAAAGAACCGTTAGGCTCTGCGTCCAAGTCTCGTTTGGAACGTGACTGGGAGTCCCCCTGCTGATCTTGCTCGTCCGCTTTGGCGTCGACTGAAGTGGAGCTGGCAGAAGCAAGCAACAGAGAAAATAAAAGTACTGAAAAAATAACGAAGAGGTCCTTGCGCCTTGGGCACTCCATCACAGACAGCTTCTGAAAAAGACAGCTCCTGAATTTATTTTTGTGTGTTTAATTGTCGTTGTTGTTTTCGTCAAAGGTGTTTCTTTTTTCTTTTGTATCGTTTGTGTGCTTGTTTTTGCAACACGTTGACTAAGCTGAGAGAGCGTCCAGATCAAGCAGTAACAGCGGTGGCTGTGTCAGCTTCGGAGTGAGTGTCTTCAGAGATGACCAGTGTAGGGGGGAAAGTTGCAAGTCGGGGTAGCGGCGACCAACAGCGAGAGAGTTTACCCAACGTTGCTAGGCTGTGGGGGACCCACTTAAACGGCGCCAAGCGCTGGCCTAGCGATACTTTCCACCACTGCAGTTTCCGCGTGCCCGTCTCGCGCCCTCAGTCTGGAGCCTGTCTTCTCCGCCTTCGCTCAGCTGGAATCGAGAAGCGCGTGGCGGCTCTTTTGAAGTGGCTTCCCTGGTTACGGCAGCTCCTATCTCTTCCCCCCTGCTTTTCGTGTGCAGTCCGCACACACAGCACGCAGACGGGTGTCTTATAGGCCGGTACCGTCCTGTCCCGCGTAAACCACACCTACCCACACACACTTCCTGGCTTGTCGCTAAGCGCTGTGTGAGCCAGCCACTCGGAGGCTATCTTACGGCCAGGGGGACTTTCCTCCTTGCGGTTCTCACTAGTTTTTATTGCTTCATTTGTCGGACTGTAGCCGAGAGGACTGCGTGTATGGTGGCTTACTAGCACCGTAAAGAGTGGTATTCACTATTGCAACGCGTGAATGAGTGAGCGAGAGGAATATTGTAATGATGGATGACTGTTTCTGAATAAAGCCCCACAATGATGTGCGTGGCACCATTTAAAAATAATAATTAAAAAACACTTGCCATTGAATGGTTAACGTGGTTAATTGTAGTTGTTGTGTAAGGCTTTGTTCGATCATTGCTGCATGAGATTTGCTGTGCTGATTGCGCAAGCCATGCCGGGCTTCAGCGAATAATTCATCACTGGGCCTGCCGATGTCACTTAGACGCTGTTTCTTACCTCTCTGGCTTGGGACAGCACATGAGTTTTATGGACTAGATTTGCTGCCTTTAAATTTCGAAAACCGAGCATACGTTTCTCTTTTTTAGAAATTTGGTAACAATGTTCTCACATCTCTCCCTTGCGTATAGCGTTTCTGCGGCACCTTTGTATAAGGAACAAAATCGATCGATCTCAAAGATCTAAGAGAATAATACATCAAGCTGTAAAACCGGCATTCTTACTGGTGGAGGTAAAACAATAATAATAACAGTAATAATAGTGTTTGTGCATGTTAGTTTTGTGTCATATTCATATACCAAAATACATTGACAAATAGTGTCCTTCGATTGTACCAAAATAAAATATGGTGGGAAGATGGGTTGAAAGAAAGAAACGAAAAAGTAACAAATAAATATATATTGGACATATGAATAGATAGATAACTGATTTCAACGCCAGGTTAATCATTAGACTTATATCAGGACGAGCGGACAAAACACTGACGCTCGTTCTTAATTCTAGCACTTTTTCTTCTTCTTCTTTTTTTAAGATCGGTATTTCGCTACATGCATTGTTTGTTTGTTGTTTGTTCTTCGTGGATTAAAAACAAATTTGCGGGGGTGGGGTGGGTGGGTTGTTGTTATTTTTGGTCATTATTTGCATAGATGTTCTACTTGAAGATATCAGTATTCAAATTAAGATACATATTGCTAACAGTTTTGATACATTAATTGCTAACAGTTTTGATACGATATATATATATGGTAGGCCTGTTTAGCTAAGGCGCGTGCGCACGCGCGCACACACACACACACACACACACACACACACACCACACACACACACACACACACACACACACACACACACTAGCACAAGAAAATAATAAATCTCCATATGCTGTGGTCCCTTTTTCTTTTCTCTTCCTTCTTTTGCCCGCTCTTCGCTAATGAGCGAAACGCTTTCTTTGTCAAGCTGTTTTCTGCATTAGTGCATTACTAAAAATTCTTTGTTATGGCCAAGAGTGTGGCTGAAAACGTGAAGGGTGCAGACGGCAAGCTAAATAGGCTATTCCAAAAAAACATATCAATTATTCATCGACAACATCTCCATCCGCGTTGCTGTCTAGCAGCTGGGAATACCTACAACAGTTCGTCTGACCGCACAGACAGAATACTCTCACAGACGTCTGTTAGAAAACGTTCGCAGTCTACAGTGAAATCTCACACGGCAACATGAATGTGACGTCGTGTGATTGACAGTCGTAATCGATATCCACACGCACGCGCAGGGCGCGGGCTACACGCGCTTGGATCACGTGGTTTTCAGACTTGACGCTGCCAGCTTGGCGTGTGCACACTCGCTTCGTCTGCCCACGGGGACCACCAGATGGTTTGTTCCATAACGTGGCGCTTGGCCTGCACGGTGTCAACATGACACCTGTTCTGACATTTCGTCCAGGCTAATTGCTTTGGTTTCCAAATCTGATTGGAAACCACACACCACACACACACACACACACACACACACACACACACACACACACACACACACACACATTCAAAGGACGAGGAATGCATACACATATACGCACACACACACACACACACACACACACACACACACACACACACACACACACACACACACACACACACACACACACCACATTGACTGGGAACCGAAATAAGTGATCAAAGGTGTTAATCACGAATCACTTCCGTGGATTTTGTCTGTCGTCGGTATAGGGAGTATAGAAACAGACGTAACTCGACGGAAATTTGAAGTCAAGCGTCGAAATTTGGTCAGTTAGTGCACTGCAGTAATTAGTAGCTGTATCCGTTATTAAAGCAAATCAGTTGAATGCATCTTCATCGTCGTCGTTATTGAGACAGCACGACCAAGCGGTGAAGACGTTGAATTTGCGATCAAGGGATGCGGGTTCAAATGCAAATTCTAGCAGTAAATTGATTCCCGTTTCTATTTATCATGTCTAAATTGTCGTAATTAAATTTTGTTCCTCTTTTCATAAAAGGTTTCTTCAAATGCCATCCCGAAATACGTGGCACCAGAGGTGCATCCTAGAATTAATTAACTCCCTTGTGTGTTGATTATGTACATGCGCTCTCGGTTTCGTTCTGCTTCAGATTGTCATACTTGTCTCCGCACAATGCTCACAGTTCTTTGGTGCTGCTTTGCAGCTATGTTAAGGATGCATTACAGTCAAAGTGCCGTATCCGCTTTTGGGTTAAATAGTCAACATTTGAAACAAAGATGACAACCAATGTTCCCAGAAAGAAAAACAAGAACCTTTTGTGTGTTTTCACTTTAAATTAGCCTACTTCAGCTGGGAATTGAATTTGTACCTGACTTCTAACGCCCGTGTGCGGTGCAAGCAGCAAGGCCAACACAGTGGACTGTAACTTGTATAATTAAAGACAAAATATCGGCCGGTTTTTATTTTATTAGAAGGATCAAAGCTGGTCAGGTGTGATGAGCAAAAGTTCGACCACAATGTCTACATGGCTTGAGAATCACTGGGCAAATAATAATACCGAAAGCTTGTCAGGCACACACACACACACACACACACACACACATTCGAAGGACGAGGAAAGCCAGACTATAGTGGTACTGGCGATTGAGTGATAAATTGTGCTGCGAGTGGACCTTCCGGCACGTTTTCTCACCACCTACTGACAAAACGTGCAGGCAGCTAGGGCATCAGATTTGACACAAAACGTGCTTAGCTGACAAAACGTGCCGCAACAAGGCCCTCAAGCTGCATGTGGTATCCATGGAAACTTCTAGTCTTGTTTTGTTGCCTTTTTTGTGACTGAGGTCATGACTACTAAGGCACGGTGTGTTGATCTGTTCGATGTTCCCAACTAGTACCTCTTTACCCCTAAGCCAATCTTTTCTTCATGCACCTTCCTTGACATCGCATGAATTGAAGAACTTCGAGTCGCACATTCAGTGTGCATTGCATTGTTTGTGTATTGTTGGATGTCAGACGATGAGTCTGAGGTGCCGCCGAAAGGCCAAGGTAGGTTCGAGTTCTCTGAGAATGTTTACCCATGACCTTTCTTCTGTGTATATACATGGTTTGTCTACTGAACCACTGTTTCACACTCCTAGCATCGATTTCCGGCACCTTCCTCCTTGGCGGAAGAATGTCGTAAACCAGTGCTTGGAATTTGCCACTGTTTAGCTGGTACACCATTAATAGATATAATAGTTTGGGCTGCTACTTTCCTTGTTCAGATTAAAATGTTGACTGCTATTTCAAGATTCATTTTGAAACCCCTCATTTCAGAGTTCCTGTGCGTCCTGCAACTTACGAACCGCTGCACCTTTTTCAATCACACTTTGTGTCCAGTAAAGGCCATAATTATTATGTCCTTCTCCAGCATTGGAAACTGCCGCCCTCTTCGTACTCTGGACACGTGCGCTGACGCTGACCGTTATCATAGATCCAGCTACCGTCAGTTACAGACTCACTGTTCGGGTGAAAGTGAGAACACTGAGAGATTGGGGTTAAAATGAAGGATGGGGAAAGAGAGAGAGGGGATGGGGGAGGGGGGGTATCAAGAAAGCAAGAGAAGAGTGGGTTAAATTGTTGTTGTTGTTGTTGGTTATGCTGTTGTTCTTGTTTGTTTGTTTGTTTGTTTTCTTAAGAGGTACAAAAATAAGACGTAAAGTTGTAACAACTGTATATGCATAATTCGTGATATTTCGTGAGTATTGCATGAGTGAGTATATGCATAATTCGTAATATTTCGTGAGTATTTAACGTGCGATGTGCAGATGTTGATGGATACAACTGCACACAGGGGCTGTACGGACACCCCAAAAGAGCCTGCAATGGAAATTAACTCTAGGAGAAAAATGCCTTGCCTCTCTAGGGACTCGAACCCGCTTCAGTACCGCGCTTGGCTTTTCAATATGACACTCTACCAACTGAACCGCCCCCGCCCTAATTTGCACTGACCTCAGATTCGCTGATCCCCCGATTGTGCCCAGCTCCACGAACCGCGCTGAGTCGCCCATTGCATGTCCAAGACTGACTCGAACGAGGCGGGCGAATGGTGATCAATGAGCAGCAACGGACAGGAACATGGCCCGTTATTCAATAGACGGCAATACAACATAACTAATTGCCGGACAGAGACCGATGTGAAGACTGACAATCTTGCGTGTGGAAAACATTATTATTATTATTATGATAGGGTTTATAGAGCTTTTTCGGAGACTCAAAGTGCTTTACAACTTAAGAAAAACATGCAACTAGCAAATACCCATATACAAATCAATGGTATATTAACAAACAGAGCATACAATAACGAATCAAGATTTTCATACAAAGCGTGGTAAAATACACGCACACTTATGGTCACGCCCACGCGCGTGTACACGATAGAATCGCGCATACACACAATGCCAATAAAGAACACACACGTACGCACGCACGTACGCACGCTCGCGCGCGCGCCACACACACACACACACACACACACACACACACACTCTCTCTCTCTCTCTCTCTCTCTCTCTGCACACATTCGAGTACGTAGGTGTCCGTGCATTTGGATGTTGCCTGTGGAAGTGTGCGCATGCGCGCGCATGCGTGTAAATCTATTATCTGAGCTGCCCCAAGGAACACACACAATAGATCCAGAGCAGCTTAACAATATTGCCAGAAATACAGGCCCACGCAAGAAAGAACAAAAAGCACCAAGAGAACGACAAGAAACAAAATTTAGAGAGAAAAAATAAAGAAAAGAAAAAGAGAAACAAGAAAAGAAAAGAAAAAGCTCTGCAGTTATTACTAATGCAGCACGGGGCCTTGTTCATTACTTCCTTCCCCTGTGGAAGTTGGACGACTGGTTTGTAAATGCCATGAAATGCATTTTAGATTAGGGGAGATAAATGCAGCAAATGTTAACCTGAGGGGGCGTGCCAGTACAGTCACCTTCTGGCGTACATACAAACGGAGTGTGCAGGGGAAGGCTGCATGGCCTCGTAAGGACACGGAAGAAACGGAACATCTCGTTTTATTTAAAGGATCTCCCTAAACATTCCCGGGACTGCCCAGATTTGTTTTAAGCCATTTCAGCTGCAACTTTTATTTCAGTCTCCTGCTGATGCAGTCTCACTTTAGTTTTGCCCGCCCAGATATAACCGTCATGGCCGACTCGGCGTTATAAATCAATTATATACCTCTCTGCAAAGTGATGCGATTATAAAATCATTTCTCTGTCGAAGCATTTGCACCGCTGGTGCTATTTTGTTCTAAGGATTGTTTAGCAAACCGGTCTAGCAACGACAATCGTTAATTCTGACAATATAATAATAACAGCGGTGATTTGTATAACGCCGTGTTTCACTGACTAGGGTGAGCACACCGCACTTTACAGGATCAACAATAGTGTATGCATTAAAACCTCAATAAAAAATATATAAAAAAAGGTTGTTCCTCAAGACAACACAGGAAGTGTCTAGATTGAAGCAGCATATGCCAGGGTGATGTCCTGTGGGTATGTGGGAGGGACGGGGGCTGCTTTACCTCAGAGGTCAAGTTAACAAGGAATAAGGTTGTAAACTGACACAGAACGGGGCCTGCAGCTCTTGTGTGGAACCAACAAACAAAGGGAGTTAATCAGCATTCGTAAGTCATCTTGCCTGATAGTACCGTCGTAGCTGACTAGGAGTTAAGAAAACAATGATCTCTCTCTCTCTCTCTCTCTCTCTCTCTCTTCCTCTCTCTCTCTCTCTCTCTCTCTCTCTCTCTCTCTCTCTCTCTCTCTCTCTCTCACACACACACACACACACACACACACACACACACACACACACACACACACAACAGGAAGAAAAGAGAAAAGAAAAGACCCGTCTGTGTCCGGTCTTGAATAGAATTGTTTTCTGTTTTATCTTATACACACCTGTGTCGCCGAGTGAGGCTGAAGCAGGGGTATTCCTCTGGAAGGGGGTCGAGAGGGGAGAGGGGGGTAGGGGAAGAGGCGGGGCACCCTTCTTTCTTGGTGTTGCTGCTGTTGTCGTTGTTTAGTTTTGTTTTGTTTGGGGATGTGCCTTTGGTGCAGTTTATGTGCCTTTTATTTACTTGCAGATGAGAGCTACCTTAGGCGACTCAAGGTTGTGTTGCTTTAGTTGTTGTTGTTGGTGGTGGTGGTGGTTGTGGTGGTGGTGTCGTTGTTGTTGTTGTTTATTTGTTTGTTTTTTGTTGTTGCTGTTTTTGTTGCAGTTCGTTTTGCTTTTTGTTTGTTTTTTTAACTCTGTTTTAACCCTACAGAATTCTTATACTGTCTCTCCCATTTAAAAAAAAAATTCCTCTTACAGAAAACAAAAATATACAATTTCAAATCGAGGATTTCGTTTTACAATTGATCGTTAGCTCTGTTTTCAGTTTTGAATCACGTTCGCGTCGGTGACACTTAGCGGGTAGATTGTACAAAACACCGTCAAGTGTTATATCTGGTCTAACGGTACCCTGTTGCGGTACGGGTAGATTGTACAAAACACCGCCAAGTGTTATATCTGGTCTAACGGTACCCTGTTGCGGTACGGGTAGATTTTACAAAACACCGTCAAGTGTCATATCTGGTCTAACGGTACCCTGTTACGGTACGGGTAGATTGTACAAAACACCGTCAAGTGTCATATTTGGTCTAACGGTACCCTGTTACGGTACATTTTGTCACTGTGTCGTGCGGGCACGTTTTGTCACCCAGGCACGTCTTGTCATCGCGAGGTGACTAATCGTGTTGAAAGGTTGGCTCGTTGCCCGATTTGTCACACTTTCATCAACACCACTATAATCTGAATGTGTGTGTGTGAGTGTGTGTGTGTGTGTGTGTGTGTGTGTGTGTGTGTGTGTGTGTGTGTGTGGTGTGTGTGTGTGTGTGTGTGTGTGTGTGTGTGTGTGTGTGTGTGTGTGTGTGTGTGTGTGTGTTTTATTAACCCCGCTTCAATTAGAGTTAACCTGAATTTTTTTCTATACTGTTTTGAGTAGACTATGCGAGGTTATGACGGTCTGTAACTTTGTGAGCTGTCAAAAACCGTGTGTGGTGGATGTCCCGTAGAATAAATATGTTTGATGAAAAGCCTGTGATCAGGTTGAAGGTAAGCGTCGACTGGCTTTGGATGCGATGGTTGTTGTTTTTAGTTTTTTGGTTTTGTTGTTGTTGTTGTTGTTGTTGTGTGTGTGTGTGTGTGTGTGTGTGTGTGTGTGTGTGTGTGTGTGTGTGTGTGTGTGTGTGTGTGTGTGTGTGTGTTTGGGGGGGTGATTGTTTGTTTGTTGGCCAGAATGTTGCATTGTACAGCACATACACCTAAAGTTTATAGCAAAATATGCGCCTAACATGTATAAGTCATTATTATTATTCTCCCAGCTACGCTCAGCGGCCAGTGACTATAATATATATATATATATATATATATATATATATATATTATATATATATATATATATATATATATATAATATATATATATATATATATATATGTCACTATGCGCTCGAACTCCCTTTGCAAACTGTCACACTCCTCACTCCCCAACCAGCGCTGATCTTTCCACCGATTATAGCCCCCCCCCCCCCCCCCCCCCCCCCCCTCCCCACCCCCCACCCCTCACCCACCCCACCCCACACCCCCACCCCCCATCCCACCCCAGATTTGTTCTCTCTTTTTTTTCCTCTTTTTTTTTCCTTTTCTTTCTTTATTTAGGTTACTCCACTGTGTCGGCATTGCTATTGCACACTGGAGTTGCAAGTAGACTTTCGGTTTCTGACTGAAGTTGGCTAGTTCAAAGTGAAAACACAAGAATATTGTTTTCTCCAGAACCCTGCCTGTATTCTTTTTCTTTTCTTTTTTCTTCTTTTTTTTTTTTTTTTTTTTGCTTTGCTTTTCTTCCCCCCCCCCCCCACACCCCCCCCCCCCCACTCCCTTCCCACCCCCCCCCCGCTCCTCCGCCCCCCCCCCCCCCCCCCGCAATATTTTGCTATTTAAATCAAAAGGGTGTGCGGCACATAAATTATGTATTCGCAAAGCTAAGAAGAGCAAAGCATCATCATTTGTCTACTATTCAAGGGTTTCATCAAATATTCAAAAGAAATATGACCTTTCTCCGGATAAAAGACTGATATATTGTTCGACAGACGTCACGCACAACAAGAAATACAAAATCAGAGACCTGAACAATAATGATGTACTCTTTTATGTGCTGTTTCTCCAAATTGGAGCACATAGCCCATCAAAACAAACTTTCGCAAGAACACGCAGGCACGCAGGCACGCACGCACGCGCGCGCGCGCGCGCACACACACACACACACACTCACACACACGCACGCACGCACGCACGCACGCACGCACGCACGCACGCACACAGCCACACAACCGCCACACACACACACACCACACACACACACACACACACAGAGCAGCACACACACTACACACACACATACACACACACCAACACCACACCACACACACACACACACACACACACCACACACCACACACACACACACACACACCAGAGTCAGTCGATAGCCACACACACACACACACACACACACACACACACACACACACACACACACACACACACACACACAACGCATCACGACCACACGCACGCACGCACGCACGTACGCACGCACGCACACCAACACAACACACACACACACACACACACACACACACACACACACACACACACACACACACACACACACACACACACACACACACACAAGAGTCAATAGGATAGCTTGAAGAGGTAATATTTCGAATAGGATTTAAAAGATGTGAGTTAGTTTGATGATCTAATCTGGCAAGGGATACTGTTCCAGACAGACAGTGCAGCATAAGGATCTATGACCAAGCGAGTGCATGCACAAAGAGGGAAGACAGGGAATGGAAGTGTCAGAAGAAGAGCGTGGCTGGCGGGTTTGTAAACTTCAGCAGTTCAGTCAAATTGACAGGAGCGGTCGAGCTGAGGCAGTTGTAGCACAGGGAAGCGAGTTCGTACTGTATTCGTGAGTCAACGGGCAGCCAGTGGAAAAAAGCAAGATGAAGAGGGATAGGGTTAATTTTGGGAACTCTCAGGACAAGGCGAGCAACGTTGTTTTTGAACCTTTTGTAGTTTATTTAACAAATATTGAGGACAACCGGACAGGAGAGAATTACA
>JABMCL010002205.1:80000-87500 GCA_018857735.1 Alviniconcha marisindica
GCAGTATTGCGCCTGACCTTTCGGACCCACGCCCTACCCACTCGGCTATCCCGCTCCTGTTTATTTAATTTTTTTATATATTCGTGGACACACACAGAGAGGAAGCAGGAACCCACGCAATCCAGCAACCGGCCTGGCAGTGTAAAAGACGGAGTTGTTTTTCAAACTTTGCTGATTGTTGTTGTCGCTTATCGATCAGACCAAGTGGCACGCGACACCTTGTGGCGCGAACTGGAATAAAGCTACTAACGCTGGAAACATCGATCACTGGAGGAATAAGTTCCCGTCCACGTGGGCATGGACACTCGCCGTTCTCTCTTGTTGGAGACTTCTGCAAAGAGAGAACGGCAATGGTCTCTGTATATGCTCGTTGCAGCTATATGATAATTATAAAAAAGGGGATTTCCATAGCGGTCATCTACCACACAAAGTGGAAGCCCAAGGCGTTGTACAATGACACTAGCAACACACACACACACACACACACACACACACACACACACACACACACACACACACACACACACACACACACACACTCACACGCACACACACATGCACGCGCACATATACACCCGCGCGCACGCACGCAAGTACGCACGCGTACGCACGCACGCACGCACACACACACACACACCAACACACACACACGCACACGCACACTCACACACACACATGCACGCGCACATATACACCCGCGCGCGCGGGTGGTCGCGAGTCCGCAAAGAGAATATATCTCTGCAAAAAGCACATTACAGTTGTCAAAGTGCATGCCCTTTGGAGCCATGGATTTCTGCAAAGCATACATCATGCACACAGTCTTCACAGTGTATGTCCGTAGCAACTACAGGTCTCCGCAAAGCATACATCATGCACACAGTCCTCACAGTGTATGTCCGTTGCAACTGTAGATCTCCACAAAGAACACCACAATATTCACAGCACATGCGCTTTGGAGCTGTAGATCTCCGCAAAGCGAGCTCCACAATCGTCACAATACATAGCCATAGGACCTAGAATTCCCCAAAGAGAAGGCAACGTTATAGTCACAGAACATGTTCGTTTTGGGCTAGATCTTTGCAAAGAGAACGCCACTAGATTGACAGTACGTGTGTGGTAGAGCAGGGTCTCCGCAAAAAGAATGCCACTACATACGTGTCCTGTTTAGCGGGCTCTCCACAAAGAGAACGCTACTAGATTCACAGTATATGTCTGGTAGATCTGGGTCTCCGCAAAGAGAACGCCACTAGATTCACAGTCCGTGTCCGGTAGATCAGGATCTCCGCAAAGAGAACGCCACTAGATTCACAGTATGTGTCTGGTAGAGCAGGATCTCCGCAAAGAGAACGCCACTACGTACGTGTCCTGTAGAGCAAGAGCTCCACAAAGAGAACGCTACTAGATTCATAGTATATGCCTGGTAGAGCAGGATCTCCACAAAGAGAACGCTACTAGATTCACAGTATGTGTCTGGTAGAGCAGGATCTCGCAAAGAGAACGCTACTAGATTCACAGTCCGTGTCCTGTAGATCAGGATCTCCGCAAAGAGAACGCCACTAGATTCACAGAATATGTCTGGTAGAGCAGGATCTCCGCGAAGAGAACGCCACTAGATTCACAGTATGTGTCTGGTAGATCAGGATCTCCGCAAAGAGAACGCCACTACGTACGTGTCCTGTAGAGCAAGATCTCCACAAAGAGAACTCCTGTAGAGCAAGATCTCCACAAAGAGAACGCTACTAGATTCACAGTATATGTCTGGTAGAGCAAGATCCCCACAAAGAGAATGCTACTAGATTCACAGCATGTGTCTGGTAGATCATGATCTCCGCAAAAAGACCGCTACTAGATTCACAGTCCGTGTCCGGTAGATCAGGATCTCCGCAAAGAGAACGCCACTAGATTTTCAGTATGTGTCTGGTAGAGCAGGATCTCCGCAAAGAGAACACCACTACGTACGTGTCCTGTAGAACAGAATCTCCACAAAGAGAACTCCTGTAGATCAGGATCTCCACAAAGAGAACTCCATTAGATTCACAGTGTGTGTCTGGTAGGTCAGGATCTCCGCAAAGAGAACTCCTGTAGAGCAGGATCTTAACAAAGAGAACTCCACTAGATTCATAGTATGTGTCTGGTAGATCAGGATCTCCGCAAAGAGAACTCCACTAGATTCACAGTCCGTGTCTGGTAGATCAGGATCTCCGCAAAGAGAACTCCACTAGATTCACAGTCCGTGTCTGGTAGAGCAGGATCTCCGCAAAGAGAACTCCACTAGATTCACAGTCCGTGTCTGGTAGATCAGGATCTCCGCAAAGAAAACGCCACTAGATTCACAGTATGTGTCTGGTAGATCAGGATCTCCGCAAAGAGAACGCGGCTAACATCACGATATGCACGCTGGAACTACACTTAATTCCGCCAAGAGAGAGCCACAAACATCACAGAAGATGTCCGTTAGTTTTTTCCAAAGATAAATATATGTACATAAGATCGAAGAGTAGAAGACAAACGACACCCCCCTACCTCCTACCCCCCCCCCCCCCCACCCCACCCCCCACCACCCCCCACCCCCACCAAAGAAAGCATGTAACTGATTGTTGATGCATTATAATATTATTTAGGTCTGGAAAACCTTAAAGCAGAGTGTATCCGGAAGAAAAGAAAAAAAGGCCTATTCCCTTCAAAATGAGGGTACATCAGTGCTCCCCTACACACACACACACACACACACATACAAACACACCGACACACACATACACACACATTATGCACACACACACACACACACACACACACACACACACACACACACACACACACACACACACACACACACACACACACACACACACACACACACACACACACACACACACACACACACACATGTTCTTAACATATCGTGACTGATTGTAGAGGTGTTACATTTCGGTCTACATGTAGATTCAGCAGTAAAACAAATTTAATGATAACTAGAAGACAATCCGACTTTTTTTTCATAAAGAAAAAGGAACGGAAAGAAAATGAGAAAGAAAAAAGAAGAAGAAAGAAACAACCTATTAGGTGTATAAGTCCCTCTCCGGGGTCGATACAGATTTTTAATTGCCCCCAAGCCAAACAGGGAGCAGTAAAGGTTATGAATAATCTGATCCTGAAGATCATTATTGTATATGTGGATGAATGTACTGACATAGCAATATGAGCCCGATGACACAGTCAAGTGAAAATAATGAGGACAAGATGATGACAGCTAGTGATATAAAGAAACTGCAATCTGAAGCGCACACGCCAAAGATGAATGTCCTTAAATTCTATATGGCAAAAACTTATATCTGACAATTCGCATCAAAGCCAATCATTTTTAACAATAATACGTTTGGCAGTTTCCATCGCGAATCTGAGACAAACGTAGGTTCAGAATTATGTTCCTGAAAAATGATAAGTATTTATTCTACCTAATAAATCCGCCTAGACACAAAGACGAGAAGGGCTACCACAGATTAAGTTTCAGTTAAAGACACGGAAAAAAATAAAAGCAGAGCCCACGAAGCTGACTAAAGACGCCGTGGAAGGGAATTAGACTGTCTCTGCCACTGACAATCAAACTTGCAAGGTAAAGAACAAAACAAAAAGAGGAAATTGACGAACAGCCTCACGGATTATGAGTAGCCCCCACCCACGCCCCAGCCTTCTTTTCCTACCACCCCCCCCCCCCCCCCCACCACCCCACCCCCACCCCCACATCTCCCCACTCACCATCACCGCACTGTCAGACATATCTCTACTGTACTGCTGTTCTAACTCCAAGAGGTAATCTGGGGTCTGGCACATTAGGTTCCCAATCTCTACAGATGTGGAGTGGAGTGGAGTACGGAGTGGCGTACACTACTTCAGCCGACTCTGTCATACGATCCGCTGCCAGTGTGGTCTAACGAGCTCGTAAGCCTCGTTATTCGACTCTAGCTTGTGTTTTAAGCACAATGGGTGTGGTGAGTCAGAATAGCCAACAGTACATTTCTGGTGGAGATGGACTTAAAAAGACGGATGTTAAAGGACACGAGGTTTTTGCAATAAGACGTAGGCGATAGGAATACTCGCGCATGCGTACTTGTTGACATGACGGGCTTGGCACTTCATTTGTTACGATTAGAAGTAATATTGTACACACACACACACCACACACACACACCACACACACACACACACACACACACACACACACACACACACACACACACACACACACAACCACCACCACACACACCACAACACACACACACACAACACAACACACACAACACACACACACACACACACACACACACACACACACACACACACACACACACACACACACACACACACACACACACACACACACACACACACAAACGAGGGGAGGTAAATAAGTAGCCTACATTAAAGATACGGTTTGCGACAAAGAGGAAAGGAGAAACACAGGGAAACTGCAGCATGAAATGAAATATGTCCATTGGGTGTTGTAGGCAGGGGTCGATGAGAGAATGGACACAGCAGTTATGCCTATAATGACCGCTAGATAAATCGTCCCTGACCCAGTTCACTTGACTACCCAACTTCATTGATGTTCGAGCTTTCTGTGAGTCTTCGCTTGAGTAGTTCAATGGCTGGTTAGGGAAAGAGCTGTGGTCAGTTGCCTCCCTTTGAAGTTTACCGTTATTTTGTGAGCGGTTGGCTCCATTTGAAACTGTCCCATTGAAGCCCAGGCGAAACAAAGAGTAGGGAGGTGGAGCTGGACTCTCATAGAGAGTTGGACTGTCTTTTGCTTCAGGTTTTCGGTAGTTGCTTTTCGGACACTGTCTTTGTGACTTTGCTCCGCACAGCTGTTGAAACAGCAATTAGCGAAGTACACCAGTTGCTTGGCACTGGCGGGGTCCCCACCTCCTTAACATTGTTGTTCTGGCGGTGGCTGACGGTCTCTTCGGTCTTCGCGGGTCGGAGCGCGCGGACGAGCTATTCATCTCTACCCGACCCACCCGATCTCCTTCACCGGCTTTGTGTGTGTGTGTGTGTGTGTGTGTGTGTGTGTGTGTGTGTGTGTGTGTGTGTGTGTGTGTGTGTGTGTGTGTGTGTGTGTGTGTGTGTATGTGTGTTGTCATGCCTTGAAACCTAGTCTTTCAAGTAATCTGCCCACAAGGTTTCAAAGGTCGTATGCATGCATGTGCACTAAAATTCTTAGGAATGCACATTTAGATAACGTTAGTATTCTCGGCTTTTTTTGGATACGACATGCGTGACAGATCTAAGTAATCTATCCTCACGTTTTTTTCTGCGCATGCGCACCTGCTTGTTCCGCGTAGGCCCGTTTAACACATTTATCCTCCGATAATTCTGTATGCAAACGAGTCGTGAAACGGCGGCAATGAAATACCGCCAAGATTTCTGGGATCGTTAAATGGGCATAACTTGCCGTTGCGCAAGCCTGTAGACATGGGCAATTATTTCTCACATGTAATTAGTCGTTCTTTTGTTGTTTTGTTTTGTTTAGTTTCTCAGTTAATAAGAGTTACAACGTTCGACCACATCTCGTTAAAAAAATCTTATTCTTTTTCTTTTTTTAAAGAGACAGCTGTGGATTTCTTTTTATTTTATTTCAATGAAAGAAAAGCATTTGAAACAATATAGTTTGTAAAGTTCAATACAGCGATCGTTTTCCTAGTTCATGCTAGTTCATGAATAGTACAATGCTAATAAAATAATGATAATGAGAGCTTGTAGAGCGCCTATCCAGTTTTAATAATGATAATAGCGGAGTTCAAACACACGTTATGTTGCTAAGCCCGCTAGCCTAAGTGGGCGAAGCTATGTGGCTAAAAGCGGAGATATCAGTTAGATGGAGACAAACGCGACAAAAAGGTTTGTTGCGCTTACACCGCTAGCCAGGTGATATTCAGCTGATGTAGGTTGGTTTAAACAAAAATTTATTCGAGACGAACTAAAGATACAGTGAATTATTGTGTGCTCATCAACAAGCTTTTAGAGCTTATGGGCGATGAGCTCATACAGTCAGAAATAAATTTAAAAAACACAGATGTACGGCGGACGAACATTTTCACCTAGCTAACAGTAAATAATAAATGAGATGTAACAAAAACCACAGCAGCAGCAACAACAACAACAACAACAACAAACCACGAGAAAACGAAGAAAGAAAAAGAAAAAACGGAGAAAACGAAAAAACGAGAAGAAGAAAAAAAAAGTGAAAAAACGAAAAAAAAAACACACTAAAACGGAAAAAGTCAAAACAAAATGTAGTGAAAAAACATAACGATATTAGACAGACAAATTGGCTGGTGGACTAAATAAATACTAACGAGGGAGATCTGGAGTGTGGAGACGGACCTAATGTAGGTTGTGCAGGTCTCTGTTGTTGTGCTTCTTCTTTTACGTCTGACATCTATCAGTCGTCTTTACTCGCCTATGTTGCCCTGATTTTGTGACCCTTAGTTAACCTGCTCCAATGGAGCCCTTACCCAAATTTTGGCGCAGAACAAATGGCTGTAGAGGAATAAGCAATGTTATGCACCTCAACTCGACCACTTAACAGAGTGCTTCTTCTTTTGCCTTTGTCATCAGATAGTTTAACAAAGGAATTAGCCATTTCATATCACTGCATTTCATGCAGCGACCGCATTTTTCGGCGATGCAGTACCATTAGAAACACTGAAAGTGACCACAAGCAAACTATCAAATACCACTGAAATCCAGTCCATTCGTTATATTATAATTGTGCGATTTAAGGTGCTGTAGAGCAGTGCGAATATTTTGAATGAGATATTTAGGTCTACTGCCCAATGACGAAAATAATGTTACAATTGAACATAAATAAAAGAATATCTAAATTGCACAGCTGTATTCTGTATTTATATCTACATTACGTTGTCCATCGAGCACACAACTATAATGACGATTAACAAGGAAGAGGTTTATAAAAGACAAAAACATGAATGACTGCTAGCGTTCTAAAACAAGATCCAAACACATAAAAGATTCAAAAGAACACTTATTTTATTATGACATAGACACACAATCTGCAAATTTTAGAGGTGATCCCCTTCGTCAAGCGACAAAAAGACACTTAGACAACAGTTAAAAAGTTAAAAACGATGAAAAATGAGATGACTTATCTTCCGTTGGATGAGTTGTTGTACAGTGCTTGGAAGGAAGGGGTTTGTTTGTTTGTTTGTTTGTTTGTTTGTGGTGTGTGTGTGTATGTGTGTGTGTGTGTGTGTGTGCGTGCGTGCGTGCGTGCGTGCGTGCGTGCGTGCGTGCGTGCGTGCGTGGTGGTGCGTGGTGGTGTGTGGTGCTGTGTGTGTGTGGTGTGTGTGTGTGGTGTGTGTGTGTGGTGTGTGTGTGCGTGCGTGTGTGTGTGTGTGTGTGTCTTTGGGTGGGTGTGTGTGTTTGGGGGGGGGGGGGGGGTAAGTATGCATTGGCCACGGTGGTTTATTATGCTGCGGGAGA
>JABMCL010002205.1:95000-97500 GCA_018857735.1 Alviniconcha marisindica
CTGTTCCTGTGCTCCTCGTCTCCTCTCCTTCCTCTCTTTTCCTTTTCCTCCTCCTGCCCCTGTTCCTGTGCTCCTCGTCTCCTCTCCTTCCTCTCTTTTCCTGTTCCTCCTCCTGCCCCTGTTCCTGTGCTCCTCGTCTCCTCTCCTGTCCCTGTGCTCCTCGTCTCCTCTCCTTCCTCTCTTTTCCTTTTCCTCCTCTTCCTGTACCATCACAAAGTTGAAATACAGGAGAAAGGACCGAAGTAGCCTTGAGCGCTGGAGGGGAAGTTGGGGTGAGCAATTGCAAGGGGACATGTGGGTGGGGGTGACCGGAATTTAAGCAAGGCCTGAGGGAGAATCTCCGTGCACAGCAACTACTGTAGCCGCTAGTAAAGGCAAATTGTCGGCTTTTCTCTCATTCCCTCTTCGTGCTATGCTGAGGGTCAGCCCCCTACAGTTGTAGGTGGCCACTGGCCGGTAATTACACGGACAAATGCCCGGACACACAGGGCGGAAACTGATTCATTGTCTGTCTGGTCGGCTTGATGGAGCTGTTTCGGGTGCAGTGCTTGTGTTCTGAGCCATCTGAAATTATTGTGAGGAGATGGATGATCGGCTTGTCTATGAGATCGGTTCCTTCTTCTTCTTCTTCTTCTTCTTCTTCTTCTTCTTCTTCTATAACCATATGTGATAGACTGGACTCAAAGCAGCAACCAACTAAATCTTCTTCTTCTTCTTCTTCTACTTCTTCTTCTTCTGCCGCTGCTGTTGCTGCTGCTGCTGCTGCTGATGATGATGATGATGATGTTTCTGCTGCTGCTGCTGCTGCTGCTGCTGCTGCTGCTGCTGCTGCTGCTGGCTGCTGCTGCTTGTTTGTGTAATATAGACTCATTGTTTTTTTCTTTGGGAGGATGGGCTTTATTTTCACACCGGTGAGACACTTACCAACTAAAATGTCGACAAGGCAATTCCACAAGCATCGATGAAGCACTGAAATGCAAGCACATAACCAGCAGACGGATGGGTAGGAGCTGGAATGGGGATGTTGATGACGGTGCGGGGATCGGGGGGAGGGGGGGGGGGGTTAGGATCCGAGGGGGGGGGGGGGCGGTGTTACCGTGTCTTTCGTGCGGAAGGGTTTACACCTCACTTGCACCTCTACGTTGATAAAATCAACGGGGTGGGGAAAGAACAAAAAACTTCGTCGAGACACCGATGACCGTTTAACGCTTAGAGGCGTGTTAGCGCACAGTCAGAACACCAGTTTCATGTCTCCATCTCAAAGCAAAAGACTGGAGGGGCTCTGTTCTGTGAGTACAAAGAAGTGCGGGGATGGGGGAGGAACAGCAGCAGCAGCAGCAGCAGGCTCAGGGTCGACGACCTAGCTGTGTTTAATGTGGAGTCTTCAAAAGCATGGACAACAACAGCGGGGGAGAACTGCAAGCCGTGGCCAGAATTCGGGGACTCCGTGACAGTGACAAGGAGACAGAGATTATGCGGAAGGATGGGGGAGAGAGAGAGACAGATACAAACAATCCGAAAGACAGAGACAGAGGCAGAGACAGAAAGCCTGAGAGAGAGAGAGAGAGAGAGAGAGAGAGAGAGACCCGAACTCGAAGTACTAGTACCTGTGCTGCGAAGGTAGGCGGGCGTGGGGGGAAGAAGAAACCTGAGAGAGAGGAGAGAGAGAGAGAGGGGGGAGACAGACAGACAGACAGACAGACAGACAACGAAAATCCAAATCTGAACTCTAACAGTCAGTCCTTGCAATACTGTAAACACATGGACAAGTATCAATCTAAAATAGCTTACAATTGCCTGCCTACTAATATGCACATTTTCAAAAGCATCAGAATTAGAGAGAGAGACAGAATGACAGACAGACAGACAGACACAGACACAGACACAGACAGAGGACAGAGACAGAGACAGACAGACAGACAGAGACAGAAAGATTAAAGTCATTCCGGTTGAAGCTTTTTTCTTTTTTTCTTTTTTTCTTCTTTTCTTTTTTTGTCTCAGCATGGAGCGAAGAGCAATAAGTGACTGCCTTTGCCTTTTCGATGTTTTGGAAAAGCGAGTCGTTCATGCCTGTTTCTGTTATAACGTGATCAAGCAGACTGGCTAAAGTCTCATAATCATATCCCTTCAGATCTTCAGATATGTAATTAATACCGAACCCTTTCCCAGCCTTTTCCTTAAGTCACGAGGGGTCACGAAACCCACGCATAAACCTGGCTTCACTGGCTTAAGCGAGTGAGCGCTGAATTAAGAGACCTACGCTGCTCCTGGATACCGCGCCAGCGTACCACAATTGCGTTGTCTCTAGAGAGCCATCGGGTACTCATGCGTTAATACAGCCGTGTCAGGTGAGACACGAGGCCAGAGCGGAGTTGTGCCCAGTATTCCCGCCTGTGTCAATTAGATGACATTTTGATTGCAGTACACTGCGATAGCCCTGTTTCGAGGCGACCTTTAAAGTCAGGCAAAAGGGGTCTTAAACGAAGGTTTGTCCTTGGTG
>JABMCL010002205.1:112500-117500 GCA_018857735.1 Alviniconcha marisindica
ACACACAAGGGAGTTAATTAGCGCTCGAAATACGTAAGACAAATACAACAACAAAGACTTGAATCCCTTACGGTATATATACGCTCTCTCTCTCTCTCTCTCTCTCTCTCTCTCTCTCTCTCTCTCTCTCTCTCTCTCTCTCTCTCTCTCTCTCTCTCTCTCTCTCTCTCTCTCTTCATATATATATATATATATATGCATTCATGTTCTTTGCGACTTTGTTTTCTCGATTCCTATGCTAAGCCACTGGACAGAAACAGTTGGACGGATGAGCATCACTCAAATGACACTTGTTTTGAAGAAACGAAGGGGGAGAGAGAGAGCCTTCGTTTAACACCTAACGTGCAGCCGAGGGGAGGGGTGGGGAGGGGTTGTGGGGGAGGAGGGCGTATCCTAGAACTCTGCGTTGCATGTATTACCTCTAGCATAGAGAGCTGTCCTTCGTTAGAATGTGCTGGTGCAACTGGAAAACCTTCATAACAACTATGCAAACAAGCATATAGTATCAATCAATCAATCAATCAATAAGTCAAACAACCAATCATTCAGCCCATCTGCTCGTCATTTTATTCACCTGCACATTCGAGTAGTCCACCAAAATATTGGTGACTCGACGAAACAAATAGGAAGCATGGAAAACTCAAAAAGATACTTATTCGGACTATCACTCAATAGATAAATAAGTCTTCAATAGATTAATCTATCAATCGCTCAAAACACAACAACAAGTAGTCAATAAATAAAAATTAATTATATCAGTACAGACAACATTTAAGCCAACTAAAAGGCTATTTTGATTCATGAAAACACCATTGCAAACAAATTCACTCATGTTGCAAATATTTCTTTCGCGTTTTAGGTCTAGACCTATGTTGGGAGGAAAAACGGTTTTACCTGTGAAAAATGATGTTACAAATTGAATACGTCAGTTAAGTGATATGCAAGCCTAGTTAACCACGACCGTCATTCAGCGAAAAACTATTTTCATCAGAGTACAAGCTCAAGTACAAGTAGGCTCAAGTTCGCTGTTCAAAACACATTTCACATTGTGTTTGAAGAGAAGCTGAATTAACCGGGCAGTAGGTAGATCACTGAAGGCTATAATCTGACCTACTACTCTGTAATCGTTAGAGCAGAAACCTTGCTTAGCTGTTCATTCCTAAGAGAAACCTTAATTTATGTGCCCGCGATGGTGAAAGCTAGGGATTATAAACAAGTAACTTCATCATAGCGCACGCTTACTATATTTTATGTGTTTACTACGCACTCAAAACAAATTTCTTTTCTCAAATGAAATAGGTGTCACATGTGTAACATTGCATACGCTCCTCGTCGCGGCATGTCTATAAGAAGGGTTCAGTCCTTCTGTCATCTCTTACCCGTCCCTAATAAGCCCTATGGTTTCTGTGGACGTTAAGCACCATGTTTACATTACTGTCATCTCTTTATAGTTCAGGAGCTGTGTGAGAGTCGAGGTGGCCGTCCTGGGCTGTCCGTCCTAACGAGCCTTCTGGCTTCCGTGGACGTAAAGCTATATTGAACCATGCTTCGGCATTGGTCACAGCTTGTCCCTAATATGTCAACCGACATCTGAGGACATTAAGCATCACTTCATCATCATCTGTCATCTCTTTTTCTTTCTTTCTTTTTTCTTTTTTTTTTTCCCCCTGACAAATCATAGACGAAAACCGCATAGGAGAGGCAATAGAAAATCGCTTCTTTGTTAAAGAAAGCATTTACTAGACTACATTCAAGCGTTTGCCAGCATTTCATTCGGCCTAACTGCTCACAAAAACTGAAGCCACAAACCTATAAGTTTTGCTGTCCTATTTAACATCAGCTTACTGACTGAAACAATCTAAATATCGCTACTTGAGCTTACCTGTAGTTTGCCATTTTTATTTTTCAACTGCCTTCACACAGCGGCAATAAAATCCACCCCAAAGAAGCAGTAAAATCCACCCCAAAGAAACAGTAAAATCCACCCCACAGAAGCAGTAAAATCCACCCCCAAAAATCATCAGTAACCAGCGACGGCGCCTGTGATTATCCTCCGCAGACATTGGTTGCCTACTTTGAATAAAAAGTAATAGCATTATGTTCAAATAACCCAAACACAACAGTCAGTGTCTTGTGCACTTGATTCAATTCAACGGTTGCCCCGACGAGTGACCTCGTCTGGTATATAGACATCTCGCATGAAAAGATCTCATTTTCAAAGGGCAACCATTCACTCATATTTCCAGACACGCGTATGACAAAACAAAAACACAGCAAAAAACAACAACACAACAGCAACAACAAATTACTGGTCATAATCTAAACTATGAAAACAGATTGTTTATATAACTTTTGAACACATGAACAAAAGAATTGATAAAAATAAGTTCATTCAGTCAAGTCCTGTTTCCAGACACAGGTATGACAGGAAAAAAAATGCTAGTCATAATTTATCCCAAGAAAAATAGTATTGAGCATAACAAGATTGACTGTATAACGTCAGGACACATGAACCCATGCACACGCACACACGCACACACACACACACACACACACACACACACACACACACACACACACACACACACACACACACACACACACACACACACACACACACACACACACACATGTAAGATGGATAGATTAAATTAATATACCACACATATATCCACACACACACACACACACACACACACACACACACACACACACACACACACACACACACACACACACACACACACACACACACACACGAAATAACAGCCTGCTTGTCAAATAAAATTAATATGAGTCCAGGTTGACTAGCCATTGTTACTGATGTTCAGCTATAACGTTTGAAAATACAGGCAACATATTTGTAAAACCGCGCGATCACAATAAAATTGATGTAACCGTCAAGCAACACACACACACACACACACACACACACACACACACACACACACACACACACACACACACACACACACACACACACACACACACACACACACACACACATATGTAAGACAGATGGATAGATTAAATAAATATACCCCTTCCCGTAAAATTATGCCTAGGGCATGCCATAACTGTAACCATATGGTACAACTTTGTAGATACAATGTCGTCTTCATGAAGCAAACAGACTTCGAAGAAGTGATAGTTGATGCATGTTTCATACAAGCGTATGGTTCAGACAGTAACATTAAAAACAAATTGTGACATACTCGTTAGCTCGCATGTACAGCGTAGCGCCCAGATGGCTTGTTTTCTTATCAGCAATACCCAAATACGAATTTGTACGCAGCGTGTTGTTGCACGCAAAACAAAAGCCGATGGTTATCAGCTTCAACAACATTTGTGGAAGATTCCAGTAAACCGTCTATACAGGGTGTTGCTTATCAGTTTGAAAGTATTTCATGCCGCGTTTCTTGATAAATGATCAGACTCTTTTACCTCGTGGTGTGTAACTAAATCTGTTCCCGACAAACTCAGCCGCGCTTTTGTTCCATTAATTTTACTTTCCAACAAACTCGCGAATCCGTTTGTTAATTTCAAACTCTGAGGAATCGCGTTTTTCAAGAAATTCATGCAGTCTTTTGTTGATGTCGGTGGTCGGAAGAGAACCTTCTTTGAGTAATTCTTTTAGGCGTTTGCCAAAATCTGCTTCCGGTTGGTCGCGTTTTCCAACAAATTCACGGATTCGTTTGTTGATATCAAGGTCTGGTAAGTCCCTTAGGCTTACAAGGCCATGAATCGGTCTGTTTCCATCTAACTTTGACTGGTCCCTCTTCCCCACAAACTCACGGATTCTTTTGTGGAAGTCCAAGTCTACAAAATCCCTATTCCGTTGCATTACCGGCTTCTCTCTTTCCCGATCGAACACTGGAATGAGTTTTTCCATGTTAGAAAGGTAGTCCAATATGTCCCGGATATCCACAAAGTTTTCTTCTCGTGTTCCTGTGTCAGGAATGTGGGGTACAAACACTTTGTCCGGTTCCTGTGAACGTTTTTCCACGAATTCTCTTATCCGCTTGTTGAGGAGCTGTTCCGATTTTGCGGGAAAGATTGGTTCTTCTCTGATGAGCAAATTGGGATCGTCCGGGTTAGCTGCACCCTTCTGGCCGAGCTGAAGGATGTCAGCTCGGACGCTGCTTTCTTCCTCACCACAGAGCCTACCACAGTCTCGGAGTACCGGTGCAGCACTCTTGATGAATTCTTCGAGCCCACGTTTGCCGACAAACTCCCTAATGCGTTTGTCCATGGAAAAGCTGCCTCGTTTGCCGACAAACTCCCTAATGCGTTTGTCCATGGAAAAGCTGCCCCGTTTGCCAACAAACTCCCTAATGCGTTTGTCAAGGCTATTCCGTTTGCCGACAAACTCCCTAATGCGTTTGTCAAGGCTGTTCCGTTTGCCGACAAACTCCCTTATGCGTTTGTCCGTGGAAAAGCTATCCCGTTTGCCGACAAACTCCCGTATGCGTTTGTCAAGGCTGTCCCGTTTGCCAACAAACTCCCGTATGCGTTTATTCATTGAAAGGCTGTCCCGCTTGCCAACAAACTCCCGTATGCGTTTGTCCAATGAAAGGCTGTCCCGTTTGCCGACAAATTCCCTTACGCGTTTGTCCATCGAAAGGCTGTCCCGTTTGCCGACAAACTCCCTTATGCGTTTGTCCATTGAAAGGCTGTCCCGTTTCCCGACAAACTCCCTTATGCGTTTGTCCACACTTCCAGAGTTAGAAGGGCTGCCTCGCCTGCCAATAAACCTTTTATCCGTGACAATGAAGCTTGGCTGCAGTGTTACACTATCCGGCTGAAAATTCCAGAAATGTCCAGCTTGCTTTCCTACGAATTCCCAAAATCTTTTGGCGAACTTCCGTTTGGCAGATTCTCTATTCCGTTCTTCCGCCAGTCCGTCGTCGTCTCTCTTCCTTACGAAATCATTTACGCGTTTTGCTATTGTAGGCTCCCATGTTTCTGCAAACCTGAGATCAGACGGATCAGTGAGATCA
>JABMCL010002205.1:122500-150000 GCA_018857735.1 Alviniconcha marisindica
TTGCATAGCTGAACGGAATATGTTCATGCCGTTTAGTTTGCATAGCTGAACGGAATGTGTTCATGCCGTTTAGTTTGCTTAGCTGAACGGAATATGTTCATGCCGTTTAGTTTGCATAGCTGAACGGAATGTGTTCACGCCGTTTAGTTTGCTTAGCTGAACGGAATATGTTCATGCCGTTTAGTTTGCTTAGCTGAACGGAATGTGTTCACGCCGTTTAGTTTGCATAGCTGAATAGAGATTGGTGGATTGTATATGTACCTTGTATTTACTCGGATGCCAGGTGAGAGGTACCGTAGGCGATTCAGGTTTTTGTTATTGTGTTCATACAGCGTTAATTGGTAGCTAAATAGAACCTTGTTTTCTCTCTTCTTTGCAACAAGCGGGATTTGTTTTTAAATATCAGTTTATGCAAGAGTACTCCCGAATTGGAATACACTGTCTTCAGCACAGCCAGGAAATGGGCGGCACCTTTCCGAGATATGGCAGTGAAAAGAAAACGATTACCACTGAAAACTCGTGGTCGGATCGCTGCGAAACAATGTTATATCAGTGCAGAATCTTTGACATATAACCGTAAAAGAAAAGTAACCGTGCAGAGTAAGTAAGCCTGATTCTTTATAGCGTGCAGCATTGAGGAGACGAATAAAAACGAATTCCTCTAAAATGAGCCGGTTTGGCCTAGCGGTAAGGCGCTAGGCTGGTACGCAGAATGACGTCGGTTCGATTCCGCTTTGGCTCCTTTCTCTTTAATAGTTGTGGACGCTGTCTTGTAACTTTGATCCTCACAATTAAATGAATAAATGAAACATTAAAACGGCTCTCATCGCTGCCCATCTTAGTGCAGGAGTCATTCTGGTGCTGAAAGTAATGCTGTAAGCACACCACTTCGGTGGATATTCAAAAACGCGCTATAAAAAGCTAGTCACTCATGTAGAATCACATGCGAGCGCAGTGAGTCTGCTCGAGAGCGGAGAATAGCGCTATATAAAAGCAATCATCATCATCATCAAATTATAGTGTTAGGTATAGTCTCCCTCCCTCACCCCACCACCACCACCCTTCCTCCCACCACCTCCTCAGATCTCGGTCTCCGCCAGTACCGCTCCGGCCAACCAACTGAGCCAAAAACGTAAAAGCAGACTGTAACTCCTCAAGTGATAGTCACAAGAATCAATAGGAGAAGGGTTAACAAGGCCCAAAACAAAACAAATGAGAAGAAGGAAAGGAAATGAAAGAAAAGAAGACAGACAGTGTAAACACGTGAAATGTCGAAAGAGCACAGTAAAAGGAGAAGAATCAGGCTAATCAGGCGCTAGTCTTGCAACACGCGGCGCTTAAACTAACCAGACGAACAAATACTGAACTCAGTCTCTCGGGACACCTCTGATGAAAATTTGATATGTCAACTGGAAAGATAAGGGGACTCACACGCAAAAGAAATGAAAGCGAAAGCAAACAACAAAAACTGAGGAGGAAAGAGAAAAGAAAAAAGGCAAAGCAAAAATCACCACGGCGGTGTGTGGGCCTACAGAAAAAGTAGATGTCAACGAAGGACAACTTCCAGTCAATGAATTATGCACCACTAAGTTTTAAGTTTGGAAGAAGCGTCCTTATACACACAGACAAGCTGGCATGTGGCGTAGTCGAATGGTTCATATCACTGGTCTTGGGGATGCAAGGTTGCTGGTTCGAATCTCGACCCACACAATACTTCCACACTTCCCTTACACACACACCACACACACACCACACACACACCACACACACACACACACACACACACACACACACACCACACACACACACACACACACACACACACACACAACACACACACACACCACACAACACACAACAACACAACAACAACACAACAACACACACACACACACACACACACACACACACACACACACACACACAAACACACACACACATACTCACACACACACACACACACACACACACACACACACACACACACACACACACACACACACACACACACACACACACACACACACACACACACACATTCTAAACTTCTCTCCTGGGTCTCAGGGTGACCTGTTCAGTATCTATAGTCTAAGGCGAGACAGAAAAAAACAAAGCCACAGAGGCTTGCACATGTTAACCTCTTCACCTCTGTATATGTTAACCTTTTCACCTCTGCACATGTTAACCTTTTCACCTCTGCACATTTTAACCTCTTCACCTCAGCACGTTTTAATCTAGACATTGTCGCCGCTAGCTTTCCTCGGGGCAGACCGTAATTTCCCATAGAAAAAAAATAATAATCCGCATTTGCGACAAAGCAGCAAACAAAATAATGTGCCATTAGAAATCTAATTTGTGACAATGCAGCTTGTTAAATACAAAATGAATATGCATGGAAATGTCTTTGTCTGCCGGGTATGTCTAGACCTGCGAACTATGTCGATTGATGATACTCTCCGTCGGTGCCAACTCTGTCTAGTGACAATACACGTCGGTATTTGCCAACTCTGTCTGTACATAATACACGTTGGTGACTGCCAACTATGTCTATTGATGATACACGTTGGTGTCTGCCAACTATGTCTATTGATAATACACGTCGGTGTCTGCAAACTATGTCTAATGATAATACATGTCGGCGTTTGTCAAATATGTCTATTGATAATACATGTCGGCGTTTGCCAACTATGCCTATTGACAATACATGTCGGGGTCTGCCAAGTATGTCTATTGATAATACATGTCGGGGTCTGCCATCTATGTCTATTGATAATACATGTCGGGGTCTGCCGACTATGTCCATTGATAACACACGTCGGAGTCTGCCAACTATGTCTAATGATAAAGCATGTCGTTGTCTGCCAACTATGTCTAATGATAATACATGTCGGCGTCTGCCAACTATGTCTAATGATAATACATGTCGGCGTCTGCCAACTATGTCTAATGATAATACATGTCGTTGTCTGCCAACTATGTCTAATGATAATACATGTCGTTGTCTGCCAACTATGTCTATTGATGATACACGTTTGTGTCTGCCAACTATGTTTAATGATAATACATGTCGATGTTTGTCAACTGCGTGGGTGCCTGTCAACGTATCTAGGCCTATGTATAACACACGTCAGTGTCTGCCAACTATGTCTATGGATAACACACGTCAGTGTCTGCCAACCATGTCTATGTATAACACACGTCAGTGTCTGCCAACTATGTCTATGGATAACACACGTCAGTGTCTGCCAACTATGTCTATGGATAACACACGTCAGTGTCTGCCAACCATGTCTATGGATAACACACGTCAGTGTCTGCCAACCATGTCTATGGATAACACACGTCAGCGTCTGTCAACTACATCTGTAAATATACACGGCGGTTTCTGCTAAATACGTCGCTAGGTAGTAAACGTCAGTGACTGCCTAGTATGCATACAATGTATGTCGGTGACTGCCTAATATGCATACAGTATATGTCGGTGTCTGCCAACAATGTTTATAATAATATATAGGTCAGTGTCTGCCAAATATGACTGCCACAGTCACCTACAGCAGATGATTATTTGGGGTGTAAACAATCCTGGGTGTAAATTGTGTGTGCATAACACTCATGGATGTGAAACAATCATGGCACATTTCGGTCTATGGATAACACACGTCAGTGTCTGCCAACTATGTCTATGGATAACACACGTCAGTGTCTGCCAACCATGTCTATGGATAACACACGTCAGTGTCTGCCAACCATGTCTATGGATAACACACGTCAGCGTCTGTCAACTACATCTGTAAATATACACGGCGGTTTCTGCTAAATACGTCGCTAGGTAGTAAACGTCAGTGACTGCCTAGTATGCATACAATGTATGTCGGTGACTGCCTAATATGCATACAGTATATGTCGGTGTCTGCCAACAATGTTTATAATAATATATAGGTCAGTGTCTGCCAAATATGACTGCCACAGACACCTACAGCAGATGATTATTTGGGGTGTAAACAATCCTGGGTGTAAATTGTGTGTGCATAACACTCATGGATGTGAAACAATCATGGCACATTTCGGGTGTAAAGCAATAATCATAGATGTAAATCTGGCATGTAAAATGGTCATGGATATAGGCCAAATTGGGTGTATAAAACAATCCTGCGAGCAAATTTAGGGTGTAAATTTAGGGTGTGGATTGTGTAAATTTAGGGTGTAAATCGTGGATGTCAAACAGTCGCGTGTACAAACTTGGGGTGTAAATTAGTGATGGGTGTAAATCAATCATGACGGTACATTTGGGGTGTACAACACTTATTGTTACAAATTTAGTGTGTACAGCAAGCATGGGTGTGAAAGAATCATCAGAGTACATTCTGGGTGCAAATATAGTCATGCGTGTGATTTTCGTGATTTATTTCTTTTAAATAATTGTTTGTTTGTTTTTTGTTGCTGTTGTTGTTGTTGTTGTGTTTTTGTTTTTGTTGTTGTTGTTGTTGTTTTTGCTTTGTTGTTTGTTTGTTTGTTTTCTTGTTGTTGTTGTTTGTTTGTTTGTTTGTTTGTTTTGGGGGGAGGGTATCATTGGTGGAAATTATGGGTGATAAACAGTCATGCACTACGTGCAGCAATACAAATTTTTAAAATGCAAACCATGAACGAATCAGGCCAATACAGCAAGGCCAGTCCACTGTGAAACATACTGAACTATTGCACGCTGTAGCTAGGCTACGTCCCACCTGTAACTCCATTCCAAATCCTGCCTCTCCGCAATTTCCACCACTCGAGCTCCGGAAAACCACTCACTGTTCTCAAGGAAATCATTTATGCAGCATTTAGACAGCGCAAGTGAGATTTGTCGCTCTGCAATACCACAGCTAATACATTTCGGCCGTGAAAAGCTTTAGCGGCTTGCTTGTGAAGAATGCTCAGCTGCCATTACACGTTAGGAGAAGATGAAAATAACGGCAAAATAGGGAGACAGAGGGGGCAGGGGAATTCGGGGAGGTGGGGAAGGGGGGGGGGAGAGAGAGAGAGAGACTTGGAAAAGAAACAGCCAGCAAACACTCGGAGGTCGCTTCTTTCAACACCGGTTTAGAAATTACTAGCAGTGTTTTTAAGTGAATAGCAACATAAAAGGACGTTACTAAATTTAAGGATAGGCAATGTGTGTGTGTGTGTGTGTGTGTGTGTGTGTGTGTGTGTGTGTGTGTGTGTGTGTGTGTGTGTGTGTGTGTGTGTGTGTGTGTGTGTGTGTGTGTGTGTATGTGCGTGCGTGCGTGCGTGCGTGCGTGTGTGTGTGTGTGTGGTGTGTGTGGGTGTGGATGGGTGGGTGTGCTTGCTATCATCTTTAGCTAGCCAAATAGCTGCTGGAATTTTGTTATTTCCGACATTGCCCCGTTGACCCTAACAAGTTCGAAGTCTTTCATCTCAGTCGGCTTTCCGTTTGTTCACAGAGGAAAATGCTGCAAAAGCTACACCCAAGCGAGGAATAATTGGAAACCCCAAAAATAAATCGAATCAACTTCTATGTCAAACTGATGACACTGTCCGATTGGCGTTCGTCACCCGGTGCAGTTTTTATCTGACGTTCCGGGTCAGAAACACCACCGACAAGCAGTCGCCAAAATGTGTAGCACAGAGGAAAGCTCGGGAAATTTCCGAGTTCCTAATCATCGGTTCTCTTCACCGGTGAGGTTAGTCGCGTGTTGCAATAGATAAAAGGCAATCGAATAATTACACAAACAACGTATATACGCCATACTACAAAGCAAAGTGATAAACCAAGAAAGAAAAAATCAAAAAGACCAATAAATTATTAAATAAACAGGTCTAATAAATCCATCTATCAAAACAACGTACGATGAAAACATGACATGATCCCCACCAGAACAGGATTTGCAGAACCAGAACGGTTTCCACGTAGGCTTGGGCAGAGACTGACAAACACGTTTCACGCTGCAACTGTGACGTTTCACTGTTACAAAGCCAGTGTTGGACGGCCGCGGAAGAAAGCAGGAGAAGAAAAACTGTCACTCGCTGGTTTGAAATCCTGTCAGTCTTCCACGTGCACCTCACTGAAGTCCGGAGTCTTGAAATGTTCGTCCCTTTTCCCGTGTGTGACCGTAATATACGGCGGCAGATTATAATATTTTATTATATCTGTTTTACGTCATTGATCGTGCTGCGACGTCACCATTTCCGCACCACGTGTGACCAGATGTTATGGTGTGGGTGGGTGGGTGGGTGGGTGTGTCAGTGTCAGTGTGTGTGTGTGTGTGTGTGTGTGTGTGAGAGAGAGAGAGAGAGAGAGAGAGAGAGAGAGAGAGAGAGAGAGAGTTTAGCTGGACCGGGTAGTGGCCCCTAGCCGGGAAGTGGTCCATTAGCAGCCCCAATAAAACATGTCTCATTATACTTTGATAAGTCTTTTTGCCTCTGCCCGAAAGACTGCTGCGGCGGACGAATCCGGCGGCGGGCAGCAACCACTGGTAACATGAGGTACTTTGTTTCCCCTCTTCTTTCTTCTTCTTCTTCTTCCTTCAGGTTTCTGTCGTTTGGCGGGTAAAGGGTTCATCAGTCGTGTAGGTGTGATTTGTGACAGTAATAGGATCAGGAAATGAATAAAAGCCCACACGATGCTGTTTGGCCGGTGTAGATGCATTTGTGTTATACATTCAATAAACACAAAAATACCGCCCCCGCCCCCCCCCCCCACCCCCCCCCCCCCCCCCTTCACTCCCCATCCCCCACCCCCCTACAGCCTAGTTCATTTCCGCCTTGGGGTACGGACTCTTGGCAGATCGAATAAATGTGGTGTGTGTGTGTGTGTGTGTGTGTGTGTGTGTGTGTGTGTGTGTGTGTGTGTGTGTGTGTGTGTGTGTGTGTGTGTGTGTGTGTGTGTGTGTGTCTGTGAGTGTGAGTGTGTGGGTGGGTGTGATGGTGGAGTAATTTCTAGCTCTTTTGACGACAATGTTTTGACATTTGTTCGTGAATAGTCCACCACGGCACATGCCTAATTTTGCCCCAAACCTTGTAAATTGCGTCTGATGCGAGCTGAAATCTTGACTAACTTCGGTCTGTAAGTGGTTTGCTTGGTCAAAACATTTGTCTGGAATAACCTTCTTCCTCACATCCGGAACTGCAGACCTCTCTTACAGTTCAAAACGGCTCTTAAAACCTCTCCACTTTCGGCCTACGCTCAACTACTCTGGCTATCCGTCTCACAGATATTCGATGCTGTACGTGTACTTTTTTTCTTTCCTGAAATGCTGATCACACACGCACACACTCACTCTCTCTCTCTCTCTCTCTCTCTCTCTCTCTCTCTTCTCTCTCTCCCTCTCTCTCTCTCTTCTCTCTCTCTCTCTCTCTCTCTCTCTCTCTCTCTCTCTCTCCTCTCTCTCTCTCACCACACACACACACACACACACACTAAACACACCACACACACACACACACACACACACACACACACACACACACACACACACACACACACACACACACACACACACACACACACACACACACACACACACACACACACACACACACACACCACACACACACACACACACACACACACACACACACACACACACACACACACACACACACACACACACACACCACACACACACACACCACGCACACACACACGCACACCACACAACACACCACACCACCCACCACCACCCGTACCCCTCGCCCACCCCCCCCCCACTCCACCCACCCCTCCTCTCTCTCTCTCCTCTCCTCCTCTCCTCCCCACACACACACACACACACACACACACACACACAAAACAACACACACACACATCATACACACAACACACACACACACACACACACACAACACACACACACACACACACACACACACACACACACATACAATCCACCATCACTCACTACACAAAAACGACACACACACCAGCACATCGTACACACAAACACGACAATCTTACACAGCTGTCAGTCGTGACGAAGAAATTACTGAAATTCCTTACCACGTCACGATACGACAAATTCACTGAACACTACCAGTCTGTCAGTCGTACGAAGAATATTACTGAAATTCTTACCAGCGTCAGTCGACCGAAACCCGAAACCCTTACCAGTCTGTCAGTCGTGACGAAGAGATATTACTGAAATTCCTTACCAGTCTGTCAGTCGTGACGACGAGATATTACTGAAATTCTTTACCAGTCTGTCAGTCGTGACGAAGAAATATTACTGAAATTCCTTACCAGACTGTCAGTCGTGACGAAGAAATATTACTGAAATTCCTTACCAGTCTGTCAGTCGTGACGAAGAGATATTACTGCAGGCGTGATGGTCGTGGCCAATGATACTATCCGCTTTAGTGTACTATCCGTTTTATCCTCGTCCTAGTCAAATAAAATTATAAAATTATTTAAAAAAATAAAAGGCGTGCCAAACTGTAATCATCAGGAAGTAAAAGTGAACGGATCACAGCGCGTGCCAATCACTTGTTGCTAAACGTCGTAGGTCCATCCAGGTCCAGGTCATCCAGGGCCAGCTAATGGCTTCATGCAGGCTATCGTTAGACACAAACTCTAAACACTGGTTTACGACATCCTTCCTCCAACCACTGCCATAGTTTATTACGCTATAGGTCTCGAAAAATTATCAGCTAACGAACAGTTTTTTGATGATATTCAAACGGCAGTAAGTCTGTAACAGACAACTCAAATTATATCAGATGTTTCATTTATAACCGACCAAGTTGCTTACGCCTGCACAAATAAAATCAAAATCGTTTGAGTCGAGACGGATTTTTTTTTTGATTTTTTTTTTTTTTTAACCCGGAGGTGTATACGTCTCATGTTTACGTGGGTGCTTGGGCGCTAGGCTGCTTCCACAGTCATATTAGTACCCAAACTCCAAGCACTGTTTTACAACACCCTTCCTTCGAATGTGCCGGAAAGCGATGCTCGGAGTGTGATTAGTACCCAAAATTTCGGAGGGCGCTTACAGCGTCGGTGGACAGCTGCGCGGAGATAAAGAGTTCCCCTTCAGTGGCGTAACCAGTTCTGGCAGAGTTTGGAGGAAGGTGCCGGAAAGCGATGCTCGGAGTGTGGGTTTGACATTGTCTGTGCGGGCTGAGCTACAGGCGAGGATGGTGGAGATCTCAGCTGCTGGATGGAAAGAGGTGGCAGCCCGGTGGTGGGGGGTGGCTGGGGGGGGGGGGGGGGGGGGATTGCGAGTATTGGTGGTCTCACGCCACACAAGCACCACCAAACTCCAAGCACCAGTTCACGACATCCGTATTTAGTTACGCCATAGGGTCCAGAAAACTGTCAGCTAACGAGCAGTTTTTTTGTTTTTTGTTTTTGGTTGGTGCTCAAACAGTAGTAAGTTTGTTACAAAGAACTCAAATTATATCAGACGTTTGTTTTATAACTGATCACGTTGTTTACGCCAGCTCAAATAAAACCAAAATCGTTTGAATCGAGACGAACTCTCTTCTTTTTTCTTTTTCTTTTTTCTTCTTCTTTTTTTCTTTTTCTTTTTTAACCCGGGGTGGATGAGCCTCATGTCTGCGTTCGTGCTTGGGCGCTAGGTTGCTCCTACAGTCATATTAGTACCCGAACCTTTCGGAGGGCGCTGACCGCGTCGGTGGACAACTGCGCGGAGCTAAAGAGTGCCCCTTCAGTGGCGTAACCAGATCTGGTAGAGTTTGGAGGAAGATGCCGGAAAGCGATGTTCGGAGTGTGGGTTTGACATAATTGTCTCAGCGGGCTGAGCTACAGGCGAGGATGGTGGAGATCACACTCCGAGCACCGTTTTTCGGCACCTTCCTCCAAGGAAGGATGTCGTAAACCAGTGCTTGGAGTCTGGGTGGAGATCTCAGCTGCTGGATGGAAAAACTGACTGTGGTGGCAGCCCGGTGGTGGTGGGATGAGGGAAGGGGGGGGGGCGGGGGGGGGAGAGAGCCGGGACGCTGGGGGAGGGGAGGTGAGGGGGTTGCGAGTACTGCTTGCCTCACGCCACACAGGCAATGAGCAGCGATGAGACCCATTTTAATGTTGCATTAATAATAATGATGATCATAATATGTACGTTTATCACCGTGCGCTCATCAACAATATGATTGCTCACAAACACTCAAGTTATTAACCTAAACACAATCTTCTATACTTGTGCCGAGTATACAGCCTATTAATCATATTAATGTGTGTACTACTGTTTATTTTACAGCGCATTTGTGTAACTTAGTACACGGAATAGAGCAAAGTCCTACTAATGCAACCCTACGTAAAGTAACCTGTTATTTGGCGTAAGAAAAAAGACAGAAAAGAATGAAAAATGTCCATACCGAAACAACAACATTAGAACAGCCGGAAAGGAGAGCCGACACACAACGACACTCGGCCGTGCAGTCAGTCAAACCGACATCCATCATCATTGGATCTGCTGGATGTCACTGAGACTGAGTTCCCGGCCTTAATGACAGGGAAATGGAATCAGCTAAAATCTATCTATCCAAGTCTTCACTGACGCCCAATAATTGATTAAAGGTTTTTTAGTTGTTGTCATTGTCGTCACTTGTTGTTTTTAATGATCATTTTACTGACGCGGCCTGTCACAGTCTGCCTGGCGGCCGGACTCAACCAGCAGCCCGTGCAGCCAGTTTGGGATTCTCTCAGAATATGAAGAAAAAAAATTAAAAAATTAGTATCAGCGTTTTAACTAGCCGCGCGCAGGGCATGCGCTATAGAAATGTCCCATTACGGAAAAAAAATCAAATGATACTATTGTGTTATATGTCAGTCAGGCAGATTATATCTGTGTGACACTGTTTTTTGTTGTTGTTGTTTTTTGTTGTTTTTGTTGCTGTTGTTGTTGTTGTTTGTTTGCTTGCTTGTTTCTTAAGTTATTTTATTTTATTTTATTTTATTCGGTTGTTTTTTGTTTTGTTTGTTTGTTTGTTTCGTTTTGTTCATTTACTAGAGTGCATTTCCATGAGTAATGTATACACTGTTTAAATGATACTTGTGGTTTTAACCTTGCCTGCGTGCTACTGCGCACTATTAAACTGTGAATCTTTTATGCATATAATTATAGATATCGTTTCCCACATTTTCCCTTGAATGGAATAAACAAGTCAGTACTGACTCGGATTTGACTTGATAGTATTGTAGTGATTATCATTATCACGCAGATCAAATGAATATAAGAACTGGGACATGATAAGGATGCAGGGGAGGGGAGACGGGGGGGGGGGGGGGGGGGGGGGGGGGGGGGGGGGTAATCACAAGCGATTGTCCTACCTACAATTGGTTTGTTGGTCGCAGATATTGAACGAAGGGAACTAATACATCAGATTAGCAAATAGCAAATACCGTAGGTTACTTCCCCTGCATTGCACACCTCTTGCGCAGTTCGTGTGTCGTGTTTACGCAGCCTTGAAATTATATACTGGTTGATGTTGATATAGATGTAGGTAACGGATTTTGCGGGAAACAAATGTTAATTTGGGTACTAAACTGTATGTTTTTGAAGCAATTATTTATTGCAGATTTCTTTGACTGTCCTGATCAATGGGAAACAGATAGTTAACAGAAGAAAAAAATGTATATATATATAAAAATATAGGGGGGGAAATAGACGCTTATAACATTACAAAGCGCCAACCTTTAAGAGCAACTAGAAGGGGATCAGAACAGATATGGCCCATACGGAATACGGCACCATTTTCACACAAAATATTTTCTTTCTGTCATGCTTTATTTATATTAGTGTGAAATAAAAAACATTAATTTTTAATGTTGTGGGCGATCTTCGCCCTTTCGTAAACAACGAAGAACAGCAGAATAGAGAACGAAAGGAGAGAAGGAAGTTGGAGGAAATCGTCTCAGAACTTCTTTCAGCGTCTTACATACGACGACCTTCCAGCTCTCGATGTTCCATTATGTCTTTACAAGAGTTGTTTCACAGCTGCAAAATAGGCGACATCCAAAAAGTTCGGTAAGAAATGGTCAAATGCTGCCATTCGCAGTCACTTCCACTGAGAGCAAAGCTAGTGTGTAGCTTACTATCTAATATCTTTGCTGAGAGTGAGACATTTCGAGAACATCCATAGTCGAAATGTCGAGCTGTCACTGTTGCCAAGTGTTCGACTTGGTGTGTGACTGTGAGATGTATAAAAAAATATATATATATATAAAATTTAAAAAAATGAGAAAAAGAGCTGAGCATGAAATAGCCTGCAGCAGAAAATTCTGAAAGCAACTGTTCCAGGAAACCTGCATTTATGTCGTTTGTTTTTAATCAGTCCCGAACAATTTTTTTTTTTTTTTTTTTAGCAAGTACACAAACGTCTATGGCATCAGACAGACACCAATTCTACCACATGAAAATGCTCCAGTACAAGTGAGAGCTTAATTTGTTTTACGGTTTGTTTGTTGTTGTTGTTGTTTTAAGAGTGGGGGGGATGTTTTGACATTTAATCATGATGTTGGCGAATCCCATGCATGGTGTTACTCTGTGAAACTGGACTGATTTATTTCAAGTTAATAATAATTATATATTTTGGACAAACCTGCATCAGTTACATTATGGTGATAATATCAATTTCACAGGAGCCTGGTTGAAGAAAAAGATATGGAAGTGAATGTACGAGACAAGTGGGATAGTTCACCGCTGTACGTGAGAAAATCTCTCTCTCTCTCTCTCTCTCTCTCTCTCTCTCTCTCTCTCTCTCTGAGTCTCTCACTCTCTCTTGTGCTTATGAATTGATGTATATTTTTCAGTGTATCTTTGAAACCTGTGTATACTTAGTATCAAAAGAATTAGTCCATCATGGGCAAGGGCTGGATGCAAACAGACCATTTGTCTACTCCACTACCATCATAAATTAAAGTTATTCATTCAGTCAGTCATTCTCTCTCTCTCTCTCTCTCTCTCTCTCCTCTCTCTCTCTCTCTCTCTCTCTCTCTCTCTCTCTCTCTCTCTCTTAGTCTTAAAGTTAAACAACATTTCTGATTGTGATTATCATCTTTTGACCCTTGCCATTATATTAAATGACCAATACATTATATGTAATAACTAAGTCAACTCCTTGTTGCTTATAATTTGTGCACATATATATATATATATATATATATATATATATATGCTCACCCTGATGTAACTGTACCAGTTGACTGGGTGTAAAACAACTTACTTACTTACTTACTTACGTGCACATATGCTGGTATCAACCATTAAAATACCAGAAATTACTGGTTAACGCAAACCCTGGTTCACTCTTGCTCTTAGTGTTTCTTTGTTTATGTTGCCTATTATATATATATATATATATATATATATATATATATATATATATATATATATATATATATATATTATATATGCAGGTTACTTACAATTATGTATTATACATTTCAGATATTATGCTTGTTTGTGTGGACACCGACAGGTAGTGCAATATTTACTAGAACATGGTAAGTTGTGTTCAGTGTGATTACTAGTCTATTACTACTATTGTACTTGTAGTACCCCTTTTGGGAGTAAACCTTAGTCCAGAGTTTGTGAACCTGGATTTCCCTTATGCAGGCTGGGGTCTTTTGTTTTTTCACTGGTACCAGCAGTATTTTGAATTCCAACCGGCATGTGTCGCAGGAAGGAAGGAAGGAAGAAGCAATGTTGTGCAAAATACACGTGTGCAACTCCAAATCTCACTTGACGAGATTTCTTAACCTATTGCACTAGGCCAGTCTGTGCATTTGGCAATGGCGTGTGTCGGCTGCTTGTTCAACAGTTTTTCAATCTTTTTGCTCAGTTTAAAACTACAACAACAAATCTCATGAAAATTGTTTTCCTGTATCCATTTTCCAATATGGCCATATCCCCCCAAAAAATTTAAATATTTTATACCAGTAAACTGTATGGGTTGACAGGTATGAGTGTCTGTAGAAACGTTGTCAGTTTCCTCTGAACTGGTCAATGATTTTTTTTTTTTTTTCTGTATTCACTTTTTGACCTGCATGAAAATATATGTCCATAACAATGATCAGTGTTGCTGTTACTAGAATTAGGCTGGCTGAAAGTGGAAAACAGATTATGACACAAACCTGTATGCTGAATTTGTGAGTTTCCTGGATGCTAGTATGCTAATTACTTGATTCATGCCATCACTGTAAAACTGTCAGTGCTGGTCAAACTTGTTGAGCTAATGTTTACCAGTTCATACCACTTTCAGTCACTGTAACTGTATGGCAAGGTTTCACTGGCAATAAGTTGATTAAGAGTTTAAACTAAAAGCTATGTAATTTCTGAATACTTAGCCATTCAAGTTCAGACTTTGTATTGTTAGTTATACACTGACTGTATCAGGAGTATGATGTATAAAATTGGCTTTGGTAGGTACGATAACTGAAGGGAAATAATCAATGTTTTTGTCATTGTTTGTTGTTGTGTAGAGTGTTGTTGTTGGTGGTGGTGGTGGTGGTGGTTAATAGACAGGGACTTCAATAGCAGATTTTCAACAAACACTGTTATTGTTAAGGAAAGTCTTTCTAATTTTTCAGGACCAAAAAATTAATTAAAAAAATCCTCCAAGCTGTACCCATTTATAGCCCTTTCAACTTATTCAAAAGGTTCATTGACTTAAATTTCAAAATCACAGTAGCAGCAGCCAGTTCAAGATATATATATATATATATATATATATATATATATATATATATATATACAACTTTGTTTCTGTGGCAGGTGCTAAGTGTGAGGCAAATACCTTTGACGGAGAGCGGTGTGTGTATGGAGCCCTGACTGATGATATTCGCAACCTTCTTCGCAGTTACAAAGCCATCTCCAACCGTCTGATGAGGAGAGATCTTTTTGATGAATTTTTACGCAAGTGAGTGGTGGTTGTGCTTGTTTCAGTGAAAGAAACAAATCCAGAGTGAATCATTAGTATTGTAGTTATTATAGAGACAGACAGACAGACACAGATAGAGAGATGGATGCAGGCAAAAAAACAGACAGAACTCAGACTAGAATTTTAAAAAATACGAGGGTTGTACAGTTTGTAGTTCAGGTTCAGTCAAAATCTGTCTTAGCAACTAGACTTTGATAAGCTAATGGTGAGTCAAGGAGAGAGAGAGAGAGAGAAAAAACAAGAAGAAAAAACAGAGGGAGACACAGAGAGAGGGAGGGAGAGACTCAGAGATAAAATAAAAGGTGCCAGTTCAGACCATGTCATGTGGCTTGAAGCTTACAGTAACAATCAGAGCAGGGCTACAATACAGTTGTGAATGATAAGAAGAGGCTCCATGACACTGCCAACAAGTTGCTGTTTGGTGTACTGCCACAACTTTTGGAATCAGTGAGACTTTGTGCTTGAAAGTTGAATGTAGTTGTGCACATCGCAATCATCACATAGCAATTTAAAAAATATTTATTTTATCAGCAGTTCTGTAAAAAAAAAGAGTTACTGTTATCTTACCTTGATAATCTCTCTCTCTCTCTCTCTCTCTCTCTCTCTCTCTCTCTCTCTCTCTCTCTCTCTCTCCTCCCCCCCCCTCTCTCTCTCTCTCTCTCCCTCTCTCTCTCTCTCTCTCTCTCTCTCTCTCTCTCTCTCTCTCTCTCTCCCCCCCCCCTCTCTCTCTCTCTCTCTCTCTCTCTCTCTGGTGATTGCCATTGCAGTGGCTGATCATTTGAGACCTAGTTCCTACAACCATTCAGTTCTGCCCCTTATGACATTTTTTTTTTTTAAATTCCTTTGCCTTATTGTTGTTTATAAATAAGAAAAGCATTGCTTGATTGTTTTCTTCTCCACAGTTAGTCATATGAATTTATTGGATGTTCTACTGCCTTATCGGCTGGCTGTATGCTCATATATGTATAACTGAATAATGTGTGCACTTGGCACTTTGAACATGCTGTTTTCGTGTGGAAGTTCTTGTGCTCCTTGCATAAATTTTCACTTTATCATTTATGCTTATGTGTACATGATGTCATGTAATTGTATTTTTGCTCATCAGTAGCTTAGCAAGGATGTTAGGTTTTGACTAAGGATGTTAGGTTTTGACTGAACCTAAACAATAATCCTTAAAACATTTTTACTTCGAGTTCAGTCTCTCTCTCTCTCTCTCTCTCTGTCTCTCTCTCTCTCTCTCTCTCTCTCTCTCTCTCTCTCTCTCTCATGTAAATTGTGGTGCTTTATTTTATTGTGCTGCTTTAGATAACAAGAACAGATAAAAAGACCAGTACAAATTTCATTGAAGGATTTCAGTATGTATGTTGTTTTTTACAGGCTGCTTGACAGTGGAGTGCATGCTGATGTGGAATTTGTTGTCCATGGAGAGAAGTTCTCAGCTCATCGTTGCATACTGTCAGTGCGCTGCTCCTACTTTGCGGAGCTGTTCCGCACAAAATGGGAAGGCCGTTACTCCATTGAACTTCGGCATAAACTGGTCTGTGCCTCTTTCTGTCTGTCTCTGTTTTCCTCGATCTCCCTCTGTATGTCTTTTATCACTGCCTGTCTGTTCTTGCCTTCATTCCCTTCACCTACCCTGTCTCTGTTCCCTCCCCCCTTTCTCTCTCTCTCTCGCTCTCTCTCTTCTCTCTCTCTCTCTCTCTCTCTCTCTCTCTCTCTCTCTCTCTCTCTCTCTCTCTCTCTCTCCTCTTTGCCTGCCCCCTCCTTTAAGAAGCTGTAAAATTATGATCAATCTTTTGTTGTTGTTGTTGAATTGTACAAATCAGTAACAGATATCTTTATTTTTCAGATGGTGCCCTGGGCATTCCATTCCATACTGCAGTACCTTTATACAGGTAGCATTGTGTTGATCTGCATGAAATTTGGGTTCTTTTCTTTAAGGGAAAGCCACAAAAAGGGAAAGAATCTGTGCTGTGCAAAGCTTATATGCTAAAGAGGGCTAGTTCATTATGCTAAAGAGGACTAGTTCATAAGGGGTGGGGGGGGGGGGGGGTGGCTTGTATTCATCAGGGTATTGGTACCCATTGTAGAGGCCTGAGCTGTTCTGCATGTCTGTCTCAGAGAGGTTAAGTGTCAGGTTTCTATGTCAGTGTGTAATAACACTCAGCAGGCAGCACACGTGCCTGTCCCATGTGGACATCTGGATATAAGGCGCCTTACCAGAAATGTAAATATTGGCTCAAATGTGGAAAAAAATCCACAGATGAGGTGCTCCCAAATACAAGGTGCAACGTGACAGTGTGATAGCCAATGAGCAAAACATTCTGCTCACACGCATCAGACACAAAGGAAAATACCATCATACCATAACAGGCAAAGGTGAAAACATGCAATCAAGTTAGCTGTGTGTGTGTGTGTGTGTGTGTGTGTGTGTGTGCATGGGCAGGGGGATGTTTGTATAGCAGGAATTGATTTCATGACTTTGAATATCCTTTTTGGTACATCATTAATTTTGGCAGGTCGTCTGGAGACCCACCTTGACTTTGTGGATGACTGCATCCGCCTTGCCAGACAGTGCCAGCTGCTTTCCCTGGTGTCTTTGATAGAGGACACTTTGAAGAAGACTCTGGATTTCCGTAAGTTTTGTATATATATATATGTATTTTGTTTTCATGAAGGAGCTCATTTACTCTGTAGTTTTGACTTCTTTTTTTCATTTGTTTGTTGTGCTTTTTCCCTTTTCTTTGCTTGTGTCTGTGTGTGTGCTTTTGTTGTTTTCCATTTCATTTGCTGTGATAGTTAAAGTTGTTCCCTGCCCCCACCCTCACTCCCCACCTTCTTCCCTTTTTCTTTTGTCAGGGTGGTACAAACGTACATGTTCAGTTGGGGTATCACTATATTGCTTTTGTTTTCACAACAGAGTCATCCAAGATGGGCGTTACCGTGACAACGCTGGTGGTGGAGCAGCCAACAAACTCCTGCACATTGCAGTCGGAGCTGGGTCAGCTGGCCGACGCTGCCGCCCCTCCCTCCTTTTGCTCCTGGGTACTGCAGCTTGGGTTTGGTTGGCTCTGTTCCCATGTTCTGCCTACTGCCAGAAATTGTGCCATTCTTTTCTTCTTCTCCATTTAAACTCTTTTTTTCATAGTATTTGTACCGTTTAATTGTTAAGTGTTGTGTTTTTTAGCTTCATGAAGGTGATTATCCCAAAAAATCACATGTGTTTTGTCCTAATAAATATTCTTTTGAACCTTTTATGGATTTGGATTTTCAATTCTTTGTTCATGCTAACTGACTGGATGTTAAGCATCAGTTCTACAGCTGACACCACACACCAGGCTTGTTTTGACTGCCATGGATGTTAAGCATCAGTTCTACAGCTGACACCACACACCAGGCTTGTTTTGACTGCCATGGATGTTAAGCATCAGTTCTACAGCTGACACCACACACCAGGCTTGTTTTGACTGCCATGGATGTTAAGCATCAGTTCTACAGCTGACACCACACACCAGGCTTGTTTTGACTGCCATGGATGTTAAGCATCAGTTCTACAGCTGACACCACACACCAGGCTTGTTTTGACTGCCATGGATGTTAAGCATCAGTTCTACAGCTGACACCACACACCAGGCTTGTTTTGACTGCCATGGATGTTAAGCATCAGTTCTACAGCTGACATCACACACCAGGCTTGTTTTGACTGCCATGGCATAGGGTTTGAGTGAAACTGCATTGTTGCTTTTATGAATAAACCTGGGTGCAGGTGGTGTTGAGCACAGAGCTCCAGTTATCCTAGCTCTTTGGCCCCCGAATGGGACCATGTAAATATCTATGGTCAGATTTACAGTTGCACTGCCAAGCCTTTCAGAAGCAAGTAACATATGATAGTGTTGCTGATAGCAAACAGTGGACTGCAGAAAGAGTGTTCTCTTAAACCAGTGCTCCTTCTGTTGGTCCGGACACATGTTTGGTGACCAGTGCTTGATGATTTTCAGGTTCAAGGGGAGCTGCCCTTTGAACAGGAGGTGTCCCAGCCATTTGCTGACATCTGCTTTGAAGTGGAAGGACACCAGTTCTTGTGTCATAAGGTACAGATTTTTCAGCATCTACACAATCTAGACGATCTAGTCTTTATGAGCATGCACCTTGGTTTACCTTTGGGTTTTTTCCCAGTACTCTGTTGGCCCTGCTTTAACACTTGAGAAGTGCGTATTAAAAACTAAAAAGAATAAGAAGAAGCTCATGAAATTTTATTACTTTCATTGTTTTTATCGTGATCTTTTTAGTGGAATTTAAGGTTAGAACTGTGCCAAGTCAGTATACTTTAATCGTCTGTCACAGTGCAGTTCAGCTGTGAGCCAGCATGTTTTTGGAATTGGTGTAGAGTTATTACAAATGTGTGATTCATCCTGAGGTGACCCTGTGCAGTTGTCAAGTCTGTGAAATCTAAAACCAAACAAACTGTGCAATTGTACGTATGTTTGCTGATCGTAGATTGCAGCTGTTGCCAGACAATCAGAATTTGTTATCAAAAATAAATGCCCTTAAAAAGTGTTCTGTGTGAAAATCTGTGTTTGTACTGTGTGTGTGTGTGTGTGTGTGTGTGTGCGTGAGTGCTTGCATGTCTGTGTGCATGTGTGTGTGTGTGTGTGTATTTTGGGGGAATGCATATGAACTGAGTTTAATTAAACGATGTATAGTTTTATATACATGGGACGCTGTGTAACTCTCATATCACCCTGCTTGGTGGAACCAGAGTGGGCTGGCAGAGGAACTGTAGCGATGATTGTAATGAAGATTAACCTGGCTTCCACATGGGTTCTGCTGGGTGCAGGTGTTTTTCTGTGAGCGGAGTGACTACTTCAAGGCGCTGGTTGAGGACCACTTTGGGGAGGCAAGCAGTGGCGGCAGCAGCAACGTGCCCATCATCACCCTCAAAGACATCACTGCCCGTGTCTTCTATCACATCCTCACCTATATCTACCAGGACACCTGTGAGGTCAGAGCACTGCTCTCACTGCCACCTGTGACTGACCACCACTCGTTTAGACAATCCTGCCAAATGTAGACACGTTGTGTGTGTGTGTGTGTGTTTTGTATACATCATACTTCGCTCAGATTATAATCATTTTTATTGCGCTTACTACTTCTAATACTAGTGACAGTGACAGTTTGAAGTGCATGTATGCTTTAATAAAAACAGTTTTTGTTTTTAAACCCTTAGCCTGAGTATCAACATGATGGACAATCCTAAAAAAATCCTCAGTCAGTTGTAACCCATTAAATTACAAATGCATGCTCAATATACTAACACTCTCACTAAAGTGCAGTTGCAACAAACACATTTCCAAAAAAAAGCATCAGCAAAGCGTAGACATTTCAAGACTGCCAAAACTTTAATGTTGGCATTTTCTTAGACACTATTTTTAACAGATATTTTTAGACAAGGAGCCATTACTAGATGTCATCACTCTCCTGTTGTGATCTTGAATTAATTTCTTTAAATGCAGAAGGAGGAATGAAATAGCTGGGAATCTTGTGAATAAAAACAGTATTTTTGTAGTCATTTATTTATGACATTTTCTTTTGACAGCTGTCAGGAGAGACGGCCTATGATGTGCTGTGCGCTGCGGACATGTACCTTCTTCCTGGGTTGAAGCGTGTGTGCTGTGCTGCCTTGATTCACATGACCACTGTGGACAACGTGGTGTGGATGGTGCGGGCTGCACGGCTCTTCTCTCTCCCACGCCTGGAAGCAAACTGTTCAGAGTTCATCGCCAATAATATTGCTGAGGTGAGATGTGCACAGATTTCTACATATAAACTATAAAAAAAATTAAGCTACCCCCCCAAAAAGAGATGTGCAGAGAGGCACTCTTTTTGCATGGCTGGAATTTTAACAATGAACACTTCAGTGTGTTTTTGCTTTCACGGTTTATAAAAAAAAAAGGTATTACTTTCTGGGTCTTTTTAACTTTCTTTCTGTGGATGTCAGAGACTTGTGAACATTTTCTCATCTTCATCTTCCCCATTCTGGGTTTTCCCTACACTGTGCACACAGCTACAAAACTTATAGAAATAGCAGTTTGTGTAGAGTGGAACCCATCGTGAGAGACCTTTCCGGAACACTTTTGAAATGTTTGAACCTTTCCAGTCACTAACCAGGGAATTCCCCAGACAACCAGCATGAAACTCTATGTCACTTGGTGCCTCTGACGAGAATTGAACCCACGGCTAATTCTTTATGTGCTTGCAGGTGGTTGAGCAGCAGGAGTTTGCAGACCTGGTTCTGGAGGATGCAAGACAGGTGACGGCGCGTGAGGAGACTGACAGCATTGACATCATTGATGAGGTTCGCTTCTACGTGGCCAACGTGGTCAACACCGTCTCCGATCTTCAGGATGCGGAGGAGAAGCTGCGGCTGATTGACCAGCTGTTGGAAGATCTTGAAATCGATGGATGAATGACTGGACACTGTGATATTTGGTTCTTCCCAGTTGCTTTTTGCCTCTCGTGGAATATGATGGGGAGTCCATGTAATGATGAGTGTTCTGTAGGTCTGAATGGTGCAGTGGGATGCGTCTTAAGCTAGGAGTTAGTACCTGTTGACTTCTTACAAATTCTTTTGTTTTTGATGCCCTCTGGGGAGATTTTGAAAACCTTTTGCCGGATTGCTTCTAAAGTTTTTTGCCAGTTGTAAATAACTGAAAAGAGCATACTGATATGTGCTTATGTTTTATTAGTTTGACTTGGTTACGTTTGCTGTGTTATGTTTGCTGTTGGCTGTGTCTCCAAACATTAGTTGTCTTGAACTGTGAAGCTGATTTTTACTTCTGGTTGAATACTTCCAGTTTCCAGGGCATTGAATTTGAGCAGGCTGTGTATCAAGAATCATAAAGGTCCTGTAGTTGTCTGGCAGTCCTTGGCAAAAATGTTAGCATGTGCATATTTTCTCTCTGCATCTACACGAGCAAGGTCTGTCAGAAATGCTAGCATGTGCTTATTTTCTCTGCATCTACACGAGCAAGGTCTTTCAGAAATGCTAGTGTGTGCATATTTTCTCTCTGCATCTACACAAGCAAGGTCTTTCAGAAATGCTAGCATGTGCTTATTTTCTCTCTGCATCTACACGAGCAAGGTCTTTCAGAAATGCTAGCGTGTGCATATTTTCTCTCTACAACTGTGTGAGCATGATCTTTCAGAAATGTTGGCATGTGCATATTTTCTCTCTGCATTATTGCAAGCTCTTTCCAAAATGTTAGCATGTGCATATTTTCTGCAACTGCATGAGATGGTTCTTTCACAAATTTGGGTGGCAATAACTTCCACTGAGTTCCACTCTTTCATACTAGTTCTAGAGACTTTGGCATAATTTCAGAGTCACAGGGCTGTCGGAAAGGAAACATTGGAGTTTTATTGGATACAATTCCAGTGTTGTGCGATTATTACATACATTGATGAAATCTTGTGCAGGATGGTTTTCTTGACTTTGGTGAGCATTCCAGGGACATGGTAACTGACCCACAGTAATCAGGCTTGGCAAAAAACTTCCTAACTCTCATTTGACTTTCTGTAGGAGATTGAAGTGAAATATTTCAGACTTTGCACGACGGTGTCTTCCATTGAGCTGAAGACTTTTATTCCAGTTTCAGTAATCATGATCAGATTTCAAGGTCAAAATGGCATCAGATCTTGGTTGGTTTGCTGGTGGGTGGGTGGGGGTTGGGGATGGACAAGTTCATTATCCAGTTTAGTTCAAACTCTGTATGATTGTTACACATAATCTATGGACATGACCATAAAAGTAATGCATTTAGTCAATTTAAGCAAATTTTAGGGACATAACTGGTGTATTCTCTGCCTTGGCAAAAAACTTTCATGTTGGCATTTTCTCAGCTGTTCTTTTTGTGATATCTTTTTACATGATTGGTGATCTTTATTGAGCTTCATGTGCAGCTGTGAGCTTGGGTGACTTTGAACATTTTCAAGATGTAAGGAAAGTTATGCATTTTCCATTTTGAATGCGAGCTTGATAAGCATTTGCTGTCCTTATTGTGGTAATACAGCTTATGAAAATTAGAAAACATGCTAGTGCTTCAAAATGTGCATGTCCACTGGCTTGTGGATTAATATGCATACATACACACACGCACACACATACACCAGTGTATGTATATAGTTGCACTCACACGCATATATGCACACACACACACACACACATTTGTGGTCACATGCACTCTCTCTCTCTCTCTCTCTCTCTCTCTCTCTCTCTCTCTCTCTCTCTCTCTCTCTCTCTCTCTCTCTCTCTCTCTCGCACATGCGCACACACACACTCACAAACACACAGGTTTTGACTGAACCTACTTGACAATCCTTGTAAAATCAAGTTTTTGAGTTCCCTCTCTGATGCAAATTTATGGGAAGCTCTTTTTGTTTAGATGATTTACCTTTGGCTACTATATTGCCTTACCCAAGATGGATTTGCTTTGCTTGTTTTGTTTTGTTTCTCTTGAGATAAGTATAACAATGGTAACAATTAAGCAGAATTTTGTACATGTACTTGAATATTTACCATGCACTTTTAATTAAGACTGCTTGTGAGTTTACTTACCATACAGTACTCTGATATATGCAAACCATGCCCTGATGATGCAGGAGAGCTAAATGTGTGCATGCAGTCTGTGACTGTTTCACTTAGCTCAGCCCAACACTTGTCTAACCAGGATTACAGGCAGAGCATGCGTTCAGTCAACTGGGTGTTGATGGTGAGATGCTTAACCAGGATTACAGGCAGAGTGTGTGTTCAGTCAACTGGGTGTTGATGGTGAGATGCTTAACCAGGATTACAGGCAGAGTGTGTGTTCAGTCAACTGGGTGTTGATGGTGACATGCTTAACCAGGATTACAGGCAGAGTGTGTGTTCAGTACGGTGTTGATGGTGACATGCTTAACCAGGATTACAGGCAGAGTGTGTGTTCAGTCAACTGGGTGTTGATGGTGACATGCTAAACCAATAATACACTATAAGCCATGCGTGGAAATGTCTGTAGGCAGCTGGAATTCAAGGAAAAGTAGAGTGGGTGTGCTATGACTGACACTGCAACCTTAATGAAAATCCCCTAGGTGTAAGTACCTCCCTGGAGATGCTTCTGCATTAAGCAAAGCAGCAAACACAACAGACGCTGTGAACTATGAAAATGCCAAGCACGGAAAAAAAATGACCTGTCCATGTGGAAACCAAAAGTTTAGCAGAACTTTGTGCAATATTATTATTCCAGTGCATGTGTCAGATGAGTCAACAAACATGCTTGATCTGCGAGTAGATGAGTAAATACTTGTCAAATATGGGTTCGCTGGGATTGTGTATTTGTTTTTTTAAACCACAAAGGAGATTGTGGCTATCAATTTTGTCAACAGTACTGATTTTGGTATAAAGATATTTGGTTTATGGAGGTTTGAAATGGGCAGTGCAGGAAGAAATTACCCTTCTGTTGTGGTTACACTTGCCAAAATGACAATGAATAAGCACTGTTTTTGTTTTGTTTTTTCTAATGTAAAAACCTGACAATCCAGTGACAAGCCAAGGCTGCCTTCAGGTGGTCTGTGTCCACATGACAGAAGGGTAACGCTCATTTAGCTCGTGTTTTCTGCTTTTTTTAGAGGTCTGTTTTAGGAGGTCATGAGCTGGAAGTTCACACACGATCAAAGTTGAACTAGTTCCATGACATTGACAGCGATACAGATAGTCTTCTTCTTCCCTTAATGACCATTGGCCACAAAGCTGGCCATTACTGTCATTTTACAGTACTGCACAGCGTTAATAGTGATACAGGCAGAAAGAAGAAGAAAAAGAGAGAAAAAAGAGAAGAGTTTTGGAATTTATTGGGAGGGGGATAACACCTTCAACTTGAAGGTGCCAAGGGTGGGGGGCAGAATTGCGTCTTGGGGGAGTTCGTTCCAGTACCTGACTGTGCGGGGGAAGAAGGTGTTGCTTCTGTAGTCTATGTGGCAGCTGAAGAGTCAGCAAACCATGTTAGTTCACTCAGCTCACCTGTGCAATCTGAACTGCATAATCAGAATCAGTCTTTTATTAATTTGGTACAGCTGGTTGTTTTGTGCCGCCATTCAGGTCAGTGTTCTGTAGCTTGGTTTTGCAGTAATCATGAAAGCTCCTTATCTCTTCATAGGTGCTTGCTTTAGTTTGAATTACTGCTGTTCTTGTTACTCTTTCGGTAAGCTGTGCATGGTTCCATGTTCACCCACAAGTAGCTTGACCAGAGTTAGATTTTGCCGTCCAGAAGATGGAGAGAAGAAAACAAGTCAGTTGTTGTTTTTTGGTGTGGTTCTTGTTTTGTTATTTGGTCACAAATTGGTGTCTTTTTTGTTTTCTGTTGTTGATGTAGTTTTGTTATTTGGTGTGATTTTGTTGTTGTGGTGCTGTTACTTGGTGTGATTTTTGTTTTGTTGTTGTTTTGGGTGGTAGGTTTGATTGAAATCCGCTGGCCAATTCAAGGGAGAGCAGCAAGATGTGTGTGTGTGTGTGTGTGTGTGTGTGTGGTGTGTGTGTGTGTGTTTGATGGAAGAGTTTCCTAACTTGGTTCCTTGTATGCACTGCTTTGAGGGGCCCTGTGCCTCAACAAAATAAGGGGGACAAATCTTCAGTGACAGATCTTTCACCCTACATGCACCCATTGGCAATGACTGAGCACAGCTTTATTTTACCTTCAAATAGTGAATTGCTTCCCTTTATTACACATTTGTTACCCAGTTTTGCATGAAAGAGTAACACCCTGCCAGGGTTTGGGGAGTAGCATGGAAATTATCATTTCCCCACATTTCTACATGTGATCATACACTTGTGCAGTGATGCACCAGTGCAGCAGGTAGCGGCACTCCAAAAGAAAATAACTATGTTCTGCTGTAGGCCTGTCAGTTGTGAAATATTTTGTCATAATAAATCCTTCCAGCCAGTCAGAATTATTGCTACTTTTTTTCTTTCTTTCTTTTTTCTATCTTTTTTTTACTACATATTGAGAAGATATAAAGGATCTTACACCAGTTGTGCTTAATAGTCTTTCTGAGCTTGATCTGGATGGACCTGATTAGTTGGAAATTTGAACTTCTGACTTGCTTGGCTGTTATTTGTTCTGCAAAGCCACCCTCTGTGCATAATATTACTAGAAAGTCTTCACCTCACCCTTTACCTGAGATGACAAGTACTTCATTTCTTTCCATGTATATAAGATGAAAAAAGAACAGATAAAAACAAGAATGACATCAATAGTAATATACTAAGTAAATTCAACACAGTAATAATAGTAACACGAACTCTTTGACCAGGCACTACCCTTCCTATTCATTGTCATCTAACATCATTCTGGAAGCTCCAAAAGTCCAGAAGTGGGAGATCTGTACAAATCATGGCAGACAGATGACCATTTGGAATGATGATGATGTCAAACTACTGCTTTAACTCTGGTGCCAAACAGGTCTGGGTACTGGCTGGTAGTGTCAATGGACAACCCCAAGGCAAACACTGGGGTCATGGTCACAGGGGGCAGTTTTTCATCTCATCCAGTGGTCTGGACACAGAGTCCACCAAACTGAGGTGAAGGGAATGAGATCCAAACACAAAAAAAGGTTCAAACGAACACTTATTTGGCAAGAAGAAGAAGACATGGACACTCAGTATGCACCTTTTCAGGGAAATCCCCTTTGTCAAGCCACAAAATGACACTTAAACAACAGATAAATGGGTAAAAACAATAAAAATGAGAGAATTTTTTAATCTCGTTTTGGTTGAGTTTCTGTTGCTTGTTCAGTGCTTGGACTAGTAAACAACTAGTTAAGGGAATGGTTGAGAAAGTCACTGCATGAATTCACCCTTGCCATTTCGTGTTGCCCTGCAAGGTCTGTAACCTTAATCCATTACTCTTCCTCGCCACTTTCTGTCTCTTTTGAACACATGCAGTTTTATCAGAAGCTAAAACAGTGGGGTTTGATGCTCTGTTTTATGTAGACAGAACTTTCAAAGCTGGAAGCCATGGGCATATATACTTTTATGCATCTTGCTGCAGAATCTTTTTCAAAGTTTTGTGTGTGTTTTTAAAGCTAGGTTACTAGTACATTACATTGTGCAGTCTTGGTTCAATGCTTATTACTCAGTCTTGTTTCAGTGCTTGTGAACCAAGTCTTTGCTTGTCTTGCTTTATTTGCCCTGTGGTACGAGTTTGACCTGGGCTGTGTAACTGTTGTTTTTGTGTTATGGCTATTTTATGCAGTATTTTGATGTAGAACATTGAAGACAGTGTATGTAATGTGTGCTTTATTCCGGCGTACTAATTGTGAAATCAGTTTTATTGATTGTTATGGTTTCATATTTGTTGTGATAACATTAAGGGTGATTCAGAATACATTTATAACAGAATATACTCACAGTCATATTGCAATGGTGTTGGTATGTGGTGTGGTATGTGTTTGTGCGCCTGTGCATGCATGGTATTCTGTGGGATTTGTTACCACAAGAATAATTGGGGGACTATAACAGTTTGAGAAGCAATGGAATGGGGAACACCGAGTTGGAGATAACAAATTTGGGAACA
>JABMCL010002342.1:5000-12500 GCA_018857735.1 Alviniconcha marisindica
ATATTCACATAACGTAGGATCCGCTTTAGGAATTTTCTTGCAGCGACTGAGAAAGAGCCAAGAAACCCTTAACGACTTGTCATCGAATCGGAATCAGATCCCGTTTAGAAACTTTCCCTTCACTGGTATTTTCTCCCTATTTTTACTTGAATATTATTTCTACTTTTTTTTTTTTTTTTTAGTGGTCTTCGTATTATGTCTTTTTTTATTTATTGACATGTTCGTTCTGAACACATAAAACCCAGATGTTATATTTTGCAATTAAAAAAAAAGAAAAAAAAAAGGCTTGAAAATCATTGCGGGAAGTGTGTAGCTTCTACACACTTCCCGCAATGATTTTCAAGCCTTTTTTTTCCTTTTTATTTAATTGCAAAATATAACATCTGGGTTTTATGTGTTCAGAACGAAAACCCGAATCAGATTCTTATATAATTCTCAGTGTTTACTTGTGTGACGGTCCCAAAGCTATTGTGTTATTGTCTGTTGGTATGCTTTCATTAACCCTTTCGCTGCCATGTTTGCCGTGCCGTCACTCGAAAAACGACCAATAAAAGTGCCAAATTTGAAATCATTCAGGCTGTTTTACCTTTCGTACGAACACGTGAAAGGATTTCTATCAAAATGCACAATATTGAAAGTAGATTTGCTATAGGACCATGGAATATACTGTTTGAAGGCGTGTATGTTTGCCCTTTTCAGTCCAGAAATTTTACAGGCTGTGGCAGTGAAGGGGTTAATACGATTGTTTAAACCAGAGTTGCAATAGGCGATCCAGGTCTTGGTTGTTGTGTTTGCGTGACGTTTATCGAGCGCTAATTAACTCCCTTGTGTGTTGATTTAATTTAATTATTAGTTCCCCATCTTTCCCGTCCTCCTTGGATCTCAGTCACCGCCAGTACCTCCCCGGATACAAATGGGCGTTGAAGAAGAGCAGGTGTGTTGTGAGCCGGTTTGGCCTAGCGGTAAGGCGTTCGGCTCCTAAGCAGAGGGATCTCGGTTCGAATCCGCTTCGGCTCTCCTATCGCTTCAAAAGTTGTGGTCTGTGGACACTGTCTTGTGACTTTGTCCCTCACTATTACGAAACATTAAAATGGCTCTCATCGCTGCCCACCTTAATGCAGAAGTCATTCTGGTGGTGACAGTGTAGCGATAGGTACATAATCTCCCTCTCCCACCACCTCCATAACCCCTTCAGTTCCCCTTTCTTCTCCCCGTCCCTAATAAGCCTTACGGTTTCTGTGGACGTTAACCTTCATGTTTACTTACTTACTAGCAAGTGTAGCAGACAAGATGATGGTCACCGTGGCCGGTGAGAGAGCAGTCATGTTACTGGGTCTCGCGGTGGCCCTTGTCGGCCTTGTGGGCAGAGAATCCTGTGGGCAACCACAGCCAGATCCACAGGGCTGTCCAGGTCAGTGTGTGTGTGTGTGTGTGTGTGTGTGTGTGTGTGTGTGTGTGCGCGTGAGTGTGTGTGTGTGTGTGTGTGTGTGTGTGTGTGTGTGGTGTGTGTGGTTTGTGTGTGTGTGTGTGGTGTGAGAGAGAGAGTAGAGAGAGAGGAGAGAGAGAGAGAGAGAGAGGGGAGAGAGAGAGAGAGAGAGAGAGAGAGAGAGAGTAGTAAGTGTGTGTGTGTGGGGTGTGTGTTTGTGTGTGTGTGTGTTGTGTTGTTGTTGTTTGTTGTTGTTGTTTGAAATAATCATATAAAAACTCTCTCTCTCTCTCTCTCTCTCTCTCTCTCTCTCTCTCTCTCTCAGTCCAGCTCAGTTCAGTTCAGTTCAAGATGGTATCTATGCGGTCAGAAAAACCCAAATGTGCTCCGCCCCGTCTCTCAGAAGTTCCCTCAACGTTGCCTTGTAAACATTTCCACTGTTGGTCATATTGAACGTTAGTGGCCATTTTTCACGATCTTCTTTCCCTATCAGTCAGACTGGTGATGTTGTCCTCAGATGTTCGGCAGACGTAACAGGGTCAAAAGCCGGGCTGGACGCCGGGTATTTGACATGTACAACAACAACAACAACAGTAACAACAAAAAGTAAAAATTAATTTGTAAATGTCTTTGAATAGGAACGAAAGCTGTGCACTGGAAATGGTATCAAAAAGGAAATGGCACAGAAAACAAAGCAGTAGAGGTGAACTGGAGCACAGCGGCTACAATTTGTCAAAACCTGGGAGGCAACCTCAGTGCTCCGAAAACTCCCCTCGTTCGGAACGCCATGGCCGACCTTCTGAATGAATCTGGACCTACGTAAGTTTTTGTTTTTTGTTCTGTTTGTTTGGTTGTTTGGTTTTTTCTTCTTCTTCTTCTTCTTCTTCTATTTCAGCATTTCATATTTATGTTGGGCTATTTCCGTATTATTTTGTACATTTTTATATACGTATAATTATATTATTTTCTTTTATCAGCTAAATGATAATATTTCAAGAGTGATGCATTTAATCCGTGCGCATGGGCACCATAGACATTGAATATTATTCAATATCTGTGGATTTCACCCGTGGAAAACCCGTTATTGTTGACCGATCTGCGCAAACGCACTCTTCCTTCCGGTGTCCTTTATTTTTTATTTTTTAGGATCACGATATCTTGACGCACTTACGCGAATGAATAATAATATCGGATCTTCAAATCATTACAAATTCAAGATGTCCACTTTTCTTGTCAGTGAGTCACAGTGCTTTATGTGTGTGTGTGTGTGTGTGTGTGTGTGTGTGTGTGTGTGTGTGTGTGTGTGTGTGTGTTTTTGTTGTTGGTTGTTGACAGCATAAAAACGTGGGGAATTTGTCAACTTTCGTTAGTACGCTTGTATGTGTGTGTGTGTGTGTGTGTGTGTGTGTGTGTGTGTGTGTGTGTGTGTGTGTGTGTGTGTGTGTGTGTGTGTCTTTTTTGTTGTTATTGTTGTTGACAGCAAATAAACGTGGGGAATTTGTCAACTTTCGTTAGTACGCTTGTGTGTGTGTGTTTTCGTGAAAATAATAGGAATGACCGATAAGCAAGCAATATGTGAACAAGGAAACTTCAATAGCCATTCTTACCGCACTGATAATCAAGAATCTCGATAAAAGCCCTCCGAAGAACAGAATTCTGTCGAGATTCCCTTGATGAGCTAAAAATAAAAATGTTGTTTAATCTCCATAGTAATACATCTAACACTAGATGCAGATTTTGGGCGAAGGCTGCATGCAAAACGTTATATTTTTTATTTTTTAAACAACAACAGTCCCCTCCCATCAAAAGCAACAACAACAACAAAATAATTAATAAATAAAGTAGAATATGTATGCTTATTTATTACCTTCGTAAATAAAGAATGTTATCAATCTACCTATCCACCCTTCCGTTTGTGACAGGTCGTGGGGAATAGACTCCAGACTCAAAATAGATGTTTCACCATTTATTGGTTGTGAAGACAGCACGCTGTGACAAACAATAAACACAATTGTAGGTCCAGCCGAGCATACATTATTTACACATAATAATAATAATAATAATATATAAGCATATAATGTTTTTGAAATCAACATACAAAATTATAATATAGTACTAAGTCATTGTTATGCCTGAAACATTACACTGCAGCCTATGAAACAACCACATAGTACTCTCAATGAAATGTATAAAATAATAAAATGCACTAACCACAATATGCATGAACTGAAGGAACATTGTAAGTCAAAGTTGACAGAACAACTACTAGTGACACCTGTTTGACACGGAATGGATGCATCACAGAACAACATCCATTAATAACGTCTCGCCATCATTCACATTCAAGCATACTAAGGGATTGAGGGGTAGGTTGCAGGGAACAGCTCATCAGAGTATATGAAACAACTACATAATACTCTCTCATTGAAATGCATACAACTCTAAGTGACATAAGTACTCACACAACAATTAATAAAGCAACATGACATACCATTCTAGAACTTAATAATCTGAAACCACTATAAAACTAAGCAACTGTAGTACTGACCATGTGTAAGGGGGGAAACATCACAAAACCATTGTTATGAACACAGTATGATGGATGTACCATCATGTCACAGCACAATTCTATCAGTCCACAACTATCACTCATCTTGACTCGGGCACACGCTAGGGATACTTTTATTTACACAACCAGTCATATCAGGGGTGAGGGGAAGGTTGCATGGAACATTTCATCAAAGTATATGAAACAACTACATAATACTCTCAATGAAATACGTTCACACCATGCCAGAGGGAGAGAGAATTTAAAAGACTACCAACACCATAGGTGTACACATACAAAACAAACAAGTCATCTAAAACAACAAGATTACAGACAGACAGGGGCTGGGTCAATAATTACAACAGTAACTGAACACCAAAATGTAATAATGGGGGTCAATCATCACTGTAATTTATATACAGGGCATTCTGGCCATACTACAAGCATAATCACTCCTGAGGTGTAAGTGTAAAAACATAATAATAACCATAATATGACTAAGGCAATAAGTAAATCTGTCATTAACAATAACTGTAATATAACTAAATAAGTAAAACTGTCATGAACATTTATAGACAAGTAACAGATCATAAGAACTATAATCCAAGTCAGTAAGTGAAAGTTATGAACTTTATAAACAAGATTTTTTTTAACTATGACTAAATCAATAAGTAAATCTGTCATATAACTAAATAAGTAAAACTGTCATGAACATTTATAGACAAATAATAGATCAGCATAAGAACTATAATATAATCCAAGTCACTAAGTGAAACAGTTATGAACTTTATAAACAAGAAAAACAAACAAACTATAATATGACTAAGTCAATAAGTAAAACTTATGACCAGTTATGAACAAATACTACAAATACAATACTACATACTATATCTAATGTATATGTATATATATTACAATGACTAGATTAACCAGTCAAACCAAAGCAAAATAGAATAAGGACAGGTCACGAATGCTACACTGCCACCGAGTCAGTCAGCCAGGTGTGAATGCCAAAAAAAAACTATGATTCTGTTTGGCCAGCTTGCATGCTATCTATGGGTATACTGACACTTGACCTTGAAGAGAATACTTTATGAATGAGCAATGGTGCCCACATCCACAATTATCAACAACCGGCACTCTACTCTTGTAAGATGGCACTTGGGGTGACCAATAATACAAACTGACAGTAGTCTATCACTGTAGCAGACAACTTCCACATATATATGGCAGCTGATAGTCTAGCCACCTCTCTATAAAGCATTGCAACTTTGCAATATGTTACATTTTACACATGACTGTCTTGCAATTGCATATTAGGAATCTATTGACTAGATGTTTCCTTAAATTGCAAGTAACTTCACATACTAGGCCTAGCCTAGTACCACACATCCTACAGTATTGGACTGAGGTGGACACATCATAGTGTTACTGTAATTCTCCTGCTACTGACCACATCCTAAGTCAAAATACATCACTCAATTTGGCCTTCCACTATGACATTATTCATAGCAGCAACATGACTGAATAAACAAAACAACCTGAACCAGTGGCAGTGAGTATCAAACTAATCAACACATACATACTAACATAGTATCATACATCAAAGCATAAACAACACAACAACTGAGCAAATGGCTATCCAACTTACTGGCAACGAGGTGATTCTCCCGAACTTGTGGCTGAAATGCAGTCATGGACCCAGGCCAATGGAACACTAAATCAAGATGGCTGCCACCTGCTGCACTCGCCTCTTATTTATATCAGCTGGGCGGACCACACGGACAGCACTGTCCAGCAAAATCTGTGCAGGCTGCCCGAGGCACTTCAAACTACTAGCTTGTGTTTCTTCTAACTTTTGATTGGGCCCTAACTCAAAAAGTACTAAACACATTATAACGCGGTTTAAAATGCCAAAACCTGCGGACCATTATCTTCTTATCTATCCAAAATTATCCTTGTTATCTAGTCTATCAAATGAAGCTAAAATAAGATTAACTCTGTGAGCCCAGCCGTGGAACCGCATTCGCAGCAACTGATTAACCTCAAATTAATTAACTACAACATGACCTATACCCCTAAAAACTATTACAGGTTCGAACCTAGGGCCCTAAAATACACCAAACATTCACTATATACGCAGTCCTCCTACTTATTTACCTAAAAATCAAGAAATAAGCCTGGATAACAAACACACACACACCAAATTCGGCGCCAGAATCACAGTTCTGCAACCGATTAAATCTGCAAATCCCAAATCCATCTAATCTAAGCCCTGTTCCTACTTCTATAAAATATTTTGAAAGTCTGCATCATAAATACTAGCTATAAATATATAAAATTACAATAAATACCTAATTTCTGAAGTTTTACAAAATTATAAATAAATACGTCATTGCGGCTGTAAAGCCGGCAATCAAAAAACAAAATGGCCGCCAATATCGTCTGCTACTATAATTTCGCCCACAAGCCAGGAATCTTGGTGTTACCAGTAGTTAGAAATAAAATTGGAAAAAAATACACAAACTAGCAGACTGTCACACGTTTATCGATCTATATCTATTTTCTGTCTACCTAGCTGCCTATAATTATTCTCTCTACTTGCCTACATATCATCTAGTCTATATCATCTCTCGATCAATCCATTCACTTAGTCCGCTGTTCTACACTACTTACCGATCTGTCCGTCCTTCTACCCCGCCACCTGTCTGTCTGTCTGTCTGTCAGTCTGCCTGTCTGTCTGTGTGTCAATATGCCTGCCTGCACGTGTCTGTCTGCCTCAGTGTCTGTCTCAGTGTGTGTCAGCCGTGTGCCTGCCTGCCCGTGTCTGTCTCAGTGTGTCTGCCTGCGTCTGTGTGTCAGTATGCCTGCCTGCCCGTGTCTGTCTGTCTGCGTCTGTCTGTGTGTCAGTATGCCTGCCTGCCCGTGTCTGTCTGCCTGCGTCTGTCTGTGTGTCAGTATGCCCGCTCTGCCCGTGTCTGTCTGTCTGTCTGCCTGCGTGTCTGTGTGTCAGTATGCCTGCCTCACTGCCCGTGTCTGTCTGTCTGTCTGCCTGCGTCTCAGTGTCTGTGTGTCAGTATGCCTGCCTGCCCGTGTCTGTCTGTCTGTCTGCCTGCGTCTGTCTGTGTGTCAGTATGCCTGCCTGCCCGTGTCTGTCTGTCTGCCAGCGTCTGTCTGTGTGTCAGTATGCCTGCCTGCCTGTGTCTGTCTGTCTGCCTGCATGCCCGGTGTCTGTCTATCTGTCTGCCAGCCTGCCAGACTGTATCTGTCTATATCTATCTATCCACTAACGCAGCTGCTCTCTGTCTCTGTGTGTGTGTGTGTGTGTGTGTGTGTGTGTGTGTGTGTGTGTGTGTGTGTGTGTGTGTGTGTGTGTGTGTGTGTGTGTGTGTGTCTCTCTCTCTCTCTCTCTCTCTCTCTCTCTCTCTCTCTCTCTCTCTCTCTCTCTCTCTCTCTCTCTCTCCAGAGGCGTATTTAGGAAAAAAATTAGAGAAGTAAAATGAACATCGTTGTTCTCATGTTCTTT
>JABMCL010002342.1:30000-32500 GCA_018857735.1 Alviniconcha marisindica
GTCTTAGTCCTGTGAAGCCGACTTAATTGGTCAGTGACTAAGGAGTAATGTGCTGTCTTAGCCCTGTGAAGCCGACTTAATTGGTCAGTGACTAAGGAGTAATGTGCTGTCTTAGCCCTGTGAAGCCGACTTGATTGTTCAGTGAATAAGGCGACTTAATTGGTCAGTGACTACGACATGATGTACTGTCGTAGCCTTGTGAAGCTGACTTAACTGGTCAGTGACTAAGGCGACTTAATTGATCAGTGACTAAGGCGTAATGTACTGTCTTAACCCTGTGAAGCCGACTTAGCTGGTCAGTGACTAAGGCGTAGTGTACTGTCTTAACACGCAGCACCATCAAAGTGACTCGTTCAGCAACTGAAAAGGCATAAAATGCTGTCTTAACGCGCAGCACCATCAAAATGATTTTGTTATTGTACTGTTTGGATTTTATTGATGTTGAGAAGAGACTTTAAAGCAAATTCTGTGAGGAGGATGTTTACATATATTTCTCTTGGACCCCAGTTCCGATTATCTTCGATTTTCTCTAACATTTTTTTTCCTTCTTCTTCAAATTGTTGTTGAATGAATGTTGCTCAAGCTCGACTGTATACTTAGCATTGTTGACACTCTCTCTCTCTCTCTCTCTCTCTCTCTCTCTCTCTCTCTCTCTCTCTCTCTCTCTCTCTCTCTCTCTCTCTTTTATTTTAGATTGTTTTTGTTTTTGTTGTTTTTTGGCCTGAGGGCTGTATGAAAAAAAGTACTGTACTTATTCCATTACCTTCGTTAATAAAAATTCGTTCGTTCGTTCGCTCTCTCTCTCTCTCTCTCTCTCTCTCTCTCTCTCTCTCTCTCTCTCTCTCTCTCTCGATTAATCTGTTGTTTATTAGTGTTTATATTATGTGTTTGTAGTATTGTCATGCTTATTTGTGTTTGTAATATAAAAGGAGTGGCTGTTAGGTCAAATGGACCTAATGGTATTATCCTTAGGTATTAGAGTTTTCGAGTTCGAATTCTCTCTCTCTCTCTCTCTCTCTCTCTCTCTCTCTCTCTCTCTCTCTCTCTCTCTCTGAGTGTTGCTGTATTTGTCATCAGGGACAGATCTGTAAAAAAAACAAAAAAAAACAAATGCCGACTTGTGATTAAATCTTTATCCTTGTGTAATAAAGTATTATCTTATCCAATCCTTGCAAAACACAATTTTCGATTTCGATTCTCTCTCTCTCTCTCTCTCTCTCTCTCTCTCTCTCTCTCTTCTCTCTCTCTCTCTCTCTCTCTCTCTCTCTCTCTCTCTCTCTCTCTAACGACGTGTCACGAATTGATGACCGATGGATCAGGTGATCACTCTAGGATTATAGATTTTACTGTTCCTCGACTGTGGGGCATAGTCTTTCTGAACTGTTGTAGGATATCACGTGTTATGTTTGCATATTATACTGAACTTCTTGATCGGACGTAAGTATGAGCACCTTAACACAGTCTTGTAAGATAGTTTGTGGTGGACAACTTCTGACCTCGATTTACTTCCCCTGACTCCCATAATTCAGCTGTTGCTGTCAAATCTGTTTATAGAAATTCGGCTGCAGACTCTGCTGCTAAGGATGCCCTCGATGGCGGCATCACGGATGAGCTCATCCTCTGTTGAGACATGAAGTCTCGTATAAAATTAATAATAATAATTATGTATTATAGCTGTGGGACAAGTTCCCGGAAAATAAACTGCACAAGATATTTCCACATTAATTTTTGTATTAGAGCTGTCGCCGTTAGAGTGGGACGAGTTCCCGGAAAATAAACTGCACAAGATATTTCCACATTTTGTATTAGAGCTGTCGCCGTTAGAGTGGGACGAGTTTCAAGATATTTCCACATTTTGTATTAGAGCTGTCGCCGTTAGAGTGGGACGATTTCGATATTTCCCATTTTGTATTAGAGCTGTCGCCGTTAGAGTGACGAGTTCCCTGAAATAAACTGCACAAGATAATTATTTCCACATTTTGTATTAGAGCTGTCGCCGTTAGAGTGGGACGAGTTTCAAGATATTTCCACATTTGTATTAGAGCTGTCGCCGTTAGAGTGGGACGAGTTTCAAAGATATTTCCACATTTTGTATTAGAGCTGTCGCCGTTAGAGTGGGACGAGTTTCAAGATATTTCCATTTTGTATTAGAGCTGTCGCCGTTAGAGTGGGACGAGTTCCCTGAAAATAAACTGCACAAGATAATTATTTCCACATTTTGTATTAGAGCTGTCGCCGTTAGAGTGGGACGAGTTTCAAGATATTTCCACATGTTGTATTAGAGCTGTCGCCGTTAGAGTGGGACGAGTTCCTGAAAATTTTGTATTAGAGCTGCGCCGTTAGAGTGGACGAGTTTCAAGATATTTCCACATTTTGTAAGAGCTTCGCCGTTAGAGTGGGACGAGTTCCTGAAAATAAACTGACAAGAAAAACATTTTGTATTAGATTGCCAGAGTGGGACGAGTTTCAAGATATTTACTACATCTTTTTAGAGCTGTCG
>JABMCL010002342.1:37500-47500 GCA_018857735.1 Alviniconcha marisindica
GTCTCTGTCTCAAGACCCCATAGCTCCGCGCCGTAGAAAGCGATCGGTTGCACTTGAGAAACAAATTATTTCAAAAATAATTCAAAACGATTATTATTCAACATTCGCAACTTCTGCATAATACATAATACCGCATTCTTAGCTTTTACTTGTAAGATCATAACATGATGCAGTAAAACTCAGTTTCGTGGAGAACACCTACATATTTATACACATTCACAAATGGCAATAAAACACTGTCATACGTCCATCTTTCCCTAATACCCAAGTAACCACCCTTTCTAAAAGCAACTATGTTACTTTTACTCATATTTACTTTTAACTGAACGGAGGAGGATGCCCTTTGCAAACTGTTCAACTGTGTCCGTAAACCAATAACCGTTTCTGACAACAGAACAACATCATCAGCCAATATCAAAATAAACATCGATAAACGATGCACCGTGTCTACCATTTTGAATAACTTCTAAAGCCAGCTTGTTTATAAAAAGAGAAAATAAAACTGGGCGACCAACATCCCCCTGTTTCACCCCAAACGTACAATTAATGTAGTCAGTCATCTTACATCCACAGCTAACCCTAACTTTACGCTGTTGTACATGCTTTTAATGCAACAATACAATTTTCGATTGATTCTCAAAAGAACAGGCCAAGCAGTTTTTTGTTTATAGAATCGAAAGCTTTCTCAAAGTCTATAAAAGCAACATACAGTTTGCGGTTCAAGGAAAATTGTTTCTGTACCAAGGCTAGCAATGTAAACATATGATCAATTGTTGAGTAGTTTTTCTTAAAGAGAGAGAGAGAGAAGAGAGAGAGAGAGAGAGAGAGAGAGAGAGAGAGAGAGATCGTTTGACACTTTGATTCTATATGATTGACAGCAGAAGAGTAAAAAGAAAAAAACAGAAACGAACACACACAACACGACACACAAAGACCACACAACACACAGCAAGACGGCGACGACGACGCGGACACACAACACACAACCACACAACAACACAACACACACACACACACACACGACACCACACACACACACCCCACCATACACACACACCACACACGCACGCGACCCCCGCACGCACACACACCACACACCACACACACACACACACACCACACACACACACACACACACACACACACACACACACACACCACACACACACACACACACACACACACAACACACACACACCACACCACACACGCACACACACACACCCAGCCACACATACACACACACACACACACACACACACACACACACACACACACACACACACACACACACACACACACACACACACATGAGATAGAGTGAGGGGGTGAGAGAGGGGAGAGACAGGGGTCCCGCAGGAAGTGTCGATATGGGTTTGGATTCGCTCTCCCAGTCACAGAGACCTTTGGGTTCGATTCCAGATCTTTTCAGGTTGAGTTTCTCGTGCCGTGAAGTCCATACAGGGAAGTTCCATTGCAACCGTCGCTAAGTCCGGCCTTTCCGACTCGTTCAAAAAGAAAATCTTTTTTTTTTTTAACTTTAAAAAACAACAACGTTTTTTATCCTCTTCCTTTGGTCTGGTGCCAGTTCTTTTCAAGTGGTCGTTCGTTCAGTCGACAGAGGCGCCTTTCGAGGTTTCTAATTTTGGCCTACTTGATTCATTCCACTGTTCTTTCTTTTTTTTTTTTTCTTTTTCTTTTCTTCTTTTTTATTCTCTTGAAACGTTTCGTCTTGAGATACGTAACCCTATGTGGCTGACGTGACGTTCAAGTCCAAGAACGCGAAGCTTTCGAAGGTTATCTCTGTAACGCTTGGAGTCAGTCAGAATATAGCTTTACATGTTTCACTTGCTGCCAGCAATTCTTCCCCGGTTCATTCGTCTTCTTTCTCTGTGTCTCTGTCTCCGTATTTCCCTGTCTCTATGTCTCTGTCTCTCTGTCTCTGTCTCTGTCTCTATCTCTTCTTCTTCTTCTTCTTCTTTCTTTCTTTCTTTCTTTCTTTCCTTTGTAACTCGAGATTTGATGACTCGTCTTTTGCACTGATTGATTAATCATATATGTATTGCGCCTGTCCTAGTGCAAATACAAAAACGAACAAACCAACAAAAACGCAACAACAAAACCAGCCAAGCTCCAAGCACTACTAAATGGGAGGAGGGGAAGGATTGTTTGCTTGGTTATCAAGATTAATAAAGCGAACACAAAAGCAAAAACTCCTCAATGAAGGATTGATGTTTTAAAAGCCCATTTGATGCCTCCACGAGAACGAGATGAGTGTTTTTCTTTCTTTCCTCCCTCCCTCCCCATCCTCTCAGCGTTTTACACTTGTTAACCCTTTAGCGTGTCAACAAAAGGCCTGGAAACAAGGCGGCCCAGTGGTCTACAGACGTATGGGGTTCCCAGGGTTTACAGATGACCCGGTGACACAACCAAGAAAAAGGCTGTAGATGTCTTGTTATTATTGTTGTGCTGTCGTAGTCGTCGTCGTTGTAGATGTAACTGTTGTTGTTAGGCTTGGTTAACACTAGGTTGTCTTCGGAGAGGTACTTGCGGTAGCCTAGAATCTGGAAATCCCGGGAGGTGGGTGGGGGATTGGAAGGGGGTGGTGGTGACTAGTGGCCTTGGGGAGGGGGGAACCATCTATGTCATCAGAACAAGATACAGTTTGTTTTCTGTTACTCAGCTTCATGCCTAGATATAGTTGTTGTTGTTTTGTTTGTTTGTTTGTTTGTTTTTCAGTTCAGCCTCTTGCATATAGTTTTGCAGTTCAGCCTCATGCCTAGATATAGTTTTGCAGTTCAGCCTCATGCCTAGATATAGTTTTGCAGTTCAGCCTCATGCCTAGGTATAGTTTTGCAGTTCAGAATCTTGCCTAGACATAGGTTGTTTTGTTGTTGTTTTTTGTTTAGTTTTTCCAGTTCAGCCTCATGCCTAGAGATATTTTTTTCAGTTGAGCCTCATGCCTAGATATTTTCTTTTTCAGTTCAGCCTCATGCCTAGATATAGTTTCTTCAGTTCAGCCTCATGCCTATTTCAGTTCAGCTTCATGCCTAGATATAGTTTTTTTCAGTTCAGCCTCATGCCTAGATATAGTTTTTCCAGTTCAGGCTCATGCCTAGATATTTTCTTTTTCAGTTCAGCCTTGCCTAGATATAGTTTTTCAGTTCAGCCTCATGCCTAGATATAGTTTTACAGTTCAGCCTCATGCCTAGATATAGTTTTGCAGTTCAGAATTTTAGGCATGAGCATGAACTGAGCCTAGATATAGTTTTTCAGTTTAGGCTCATGCCTAACTATAGGGTGTTTTGTTGTTGTTGTTGTTGTTGTTTTTATTAGTTTTGTTTTTCAGTTCAGCCTCTTGCATAGATATAGTTTTGTTCTGTTCAGCTTCATGCCTAGCTATAGTACTGTTGTTGTTTTTCTGATCCGCTTCATGCCTAGATATTGGTTGTTGCTTTTTCTTTCTGTTCAGCCTGAATATTTCAGTTCAGACTTGCATCTAGATATGATTTTTTCCCCTTCTGTTCAGCCTCATGCCTAGATACAGTTGTAGTTTTTTTGGTGTGTGTGTGTGTGTGTGTGTGTGTGTGTGTGTGTGTGTGTGTGTGTGTGTGTGTGGATTTGTTTGTTTGTTTGGTCCTTTGTTTGGTTGTTTTGTTTTGCTTTGTTTTGTTTGTTTGTTTGTTTGAAAACTCTTCCTTCTTTTCGTGACATCATTCAATAATAACCACAATTGATTATCGTTGCCGGGAGGGATTTGTGTGGAAAGAGAAAAAGGATTTCTTTTTAAGGAAAAAGAGAGAGAGAGAAAAAAAAGGGAAGAAAGAAAGAAAGAAGGAAAAACAAAAAGGAAAGCGCCGTCTCAAAATATGCTTTTTCCTACAGGTAGACGGGGAAAATCAAGGAGCTTGTTTAGAAGAAGGAGTAGATAGACAAGAAGAAGAAAGAGGTAGCCTAGATAGACAGATAGAGAGAGAGAGAGAGACAGACAGACAGAGAGAGAGAGAGACAGAGAGAGAGACAGCTAAAAGATGGATAGTAGAGAGGGGAGGAGAGCGAGAAGAGAGAAGAGGGATCAGAGACATAGGAATTAGACGGACCAGACGCCACCTCGACTTTCACACAGCTCGGACTGAGAAAGAGTTCATGTTGCTTTACGTCCACAGAGACCATAAGGATTATTAGGGACGGGGAGCCCAGGACGGTCCATCCCGACGCAGCTCGTGAGCTCTGACTCTGTGTTAAGGTTTGATCGGAGAGACCAAGTGCGAGTGTTTAAGTTTTTGGAAGAGATTTGCATCATTTGCATATTATTAGGTCTACGTTGATCTGATCTGAGAAAATCTGCAGCCATGTACCAGTGTTTTAGGTTTTGGAAAGATTTGCATAATGTGCATATTATTAGGTCTACGTTGATCTTATCTGAGCAAATCTGCCACCGTGTGTGAGTGTTTAAGTTCTGGAACGATTTGCGTAATTTGCGTAATTATTATTAGGCCTACATTGATCAGATCTGAGCAAATCTGCCACCATGTGCGAATGTTTCAGTTTTGGAAGGTTTCAATAATTTGCACAAATTATTAATAAATGATCTGATCTGAGCAAATCTAAGAAACGGATTTAAGACTTCTTGGCATTTTTGTGGATATTTTTCAGAACTGTTTCGTCCTTATCTGACGCTATTCGCAGACCTTCAGAATATCGAGTGCAGCAGAAAACAGCACAGGGTTGGTTTTTGTTGTTGTTTGTTTTGGTGAGTGTGTGTGTGTGTGTGTGTGTGTGTGATGTGTGTGGTGTGTGTGTGTGTGTGTGTGTGTGTGTGTGTGTGATGTGTGTGTGTGTGTGTGTGTGTGTGTGGTTTTGTTCTGTTTTACTGTTTGAATATCTTGTTCTATGCAGGCGGTCAGATTATTTACGTAAAAGAAGTATAACTTCACACTGAGATAATGTATGTGTGTCTAACGATTAATACACTTGCCACCATCTGCATCCTTGGCAGAATCACCTAGGTCCTTTTGACGTAAAACTCCAACAACTTAACGTACCGCTGTAGTGACACTGGAGCAGAACGGATCCCAAAAATAACAGTCAGCACAGAGAGTTAATTAACTCTGGAGAGAGAAAAAAATCTCCGGCCAGATTTCTCCATCGGGGATCCAACCCGCGACCTTCCGATCACGAGTTCGGCGCTCTACCGCTGAGCAGCTTCCTTGCTGATAGTTTTTACTCCTAGCCTAATGTTCCGAACGAGAGGGATTTTCCCATTGTTAAATTCGCGTTGCTTTCCCATAGAAAAAGGCAGTCGCGACTGAGTAGAGCTACAATCCCCGGTCATACTTTTAGCTCCTAGCTCATTGTCCCGAAAGTGAGAGATTTTCCCATCGTTAAACTCACCTTGCTTTTCCATTAAGACAGACAGAGAGAGAGAGAGAGAGAGAGAGAGAGAGAGAGAGAGAGAGAGAGAGAGAGAGAGAACTCGAACTCGAAAACATTAATACTCAAGGATAGTAGCGTTAGGTCCATTTGGACCTATCTAACAGCCAGCCCTTGCTATACTACAAACACAAATAAGCACGACTATACCACGGACGGAGACATGGGGGGGGGGGGGGGGGGGGGAGAGAGAGAGAACTCAGAACTCAGAACTTTATTACGCAAGGATTTAGATTTTAGGCAGTTGCCTATTCTTACAGTCTGTCCCTGCTAATCTACATGCCATAAAACAACAGTAACAACATTGACTACCACTGTAATGATGAAGAAGATGATAATTTTAAGATCAGAGCCAACACACGACGACAGAGAAAATATTGATGAATATGGTTCAGATACATGATGAACAACATGATGAGAGAGAGAGAGAGAGAGAGAGAGAGAGAGAGAGAGAGAGAGAGAGAGAGAGAGAGAGGAGAGAGACACACACACACACACACACACACACACAGCATCACACACACACATCACACACACACACACACACACACACACACACACACACACACACACACACACACGAGGCACGCACACACGCAGCACAGCACACACGCACACACACTACACACTGAGGCACGAGCGCCACGCACGCACGCACGCACGCACGCACGCACGCACGCACACACACACACAGAAAGAGACAAAGAGACAGAGACAGAAAAGCTAGTGGCGACAGGACCACGATTCTCGGCCTAATTACTTCACAGCCTTGGCTTGGTGGATTTTCTGGGTATCATTTTTGCAGGGCGACTACCTGTGAGACACACCGGTTTCGTGGACATCATGAGTATGGCAGAGCGTCTGTTGTGGCTGCTGATGTTGGCAGCACTGTTTGGCAAATATAACCTGCAGAATTCTACTCAAGCATCGCCAACCTATCCGGGTGAGTGTGTAAAAAAGAAAGAAAAAAAGTGTATAAAAAAAGTACAGTGTTTGTGTGTGGGGAGGGGGGGTGATACTTTACATAATTCAAACACTAAAGAATTTTCTGTCTGTCTGTCTGTCTGTCTGTCTGTCTGTCTGTCTGTCTGTCTCTCTCTCTCTCTCTCTGGCAGTTAATCAGTCACATGAGAATATACATCAAAGTGCGTGACTTTTGTTTTTGTTTTTTTGTTTTTGAGTTTGTTGTTCTTGTTGGTTGGCTGGTTTTGTTGTTATTGTTGTTGTTTGTTTGTTTGTTTGTTTGTTTGTTTGTTTTGCTGTGTGTGTGTGTGTGTGTGTGTGTGTGTGTGTGTGTGTGTGTGTGTGTGTGTGTGTGTGTGCGTGCTGTGGGGCGTGCGTGCGTGTGGTGCGTGCGTGCGTTGTGTGTTGTGTGTTGGTGTGTGTGTGTGTGTGTGTGTCTGTGTGTGTGTCTGTGTGTGTGTCTGTGTGTGTACGTGTACGTGTACGTGTGCGTGCGTGACGTGCGTGCGTGTGCGTGTGTGGGAGAGAGGGGGGGAGAGAGGGGGGGGGGTTGTTCTGTTTTACTTTTTGAACATCTTATTTTATACAGGCGATCAACGTGCAAAGTCTTTACGTTGAAGTATATGACGAAGAAGTGGGTTGTTACTGAGAAGAAAAGAAAAAAGAAAAAACCCCCACTGTGTTGGTTTTATGCCCGGTGTCCACACAGCGGCCAGAGCAGTGAAGTGGACATGGTACAAAGGTCTGCGACTCGTCTGGAACGCCGCCTCTCGCTTTTGCCACTCAAGGGGAGGCAACCTTCCTGTCCTCGGCACCCACCTCGCTATGGACGCCATGCGAGCCGCTGGCAAGACCTACTTCAACTCCACAGACAAAGAGCTGTGAGTTCTGGGCCAGCTGTACAGATCAGCGCCTCTGTGTGTGTGTGTGTGTGTGTGTGTGTGTGTGTGTGTGTTGTGTGTGTGTGTGTGTGTGTGTGTGTGTGTGTGTGTGTGTGTGTGTGTGTGTGTGTGTGTGTGTGCGAGCTGTGTGTGTGTGTGTGGTGTGGTGTGTGTGGGTTGTGTGTGTGTGTGTGTGTGTGTGTGTGTGTGTGTGTGTGGTGTGTGTGTGTGTGTATGTATGTGTGTGTGTTGTGGTGTGTGTGTGTGTGTGTGTGTTGTGTGTGTGTGTGTGTGTGTGTGTTGATGTGGTGCGTGTGGTGGTCGTGTGTGTGTGTGTGTGTGTGGTGGTGTGTGTGTGTGTGTGTGTTGTGTGTGTGTGTGTGTGCATTTTTTGTTGTTGTGTTGTTTGTGGGGGAGGATGGATTGTTTTTGTTGTTGCTGTTGTTGTTGTTGTTTTGGGGTGTGTGGGGGGGGGGGGGTGGGAATAGTCATCCAAGTAACTGTGGGTTTTTTGTTTGTTTGTTTGTTTGATTGTTGTTGTTGTTGCTGCTGCTGCTGCTGCTGTGTGTGTGTGAGTTTACGGGTGCACCTCTGTTGGAGTTTACGTACCGTGTATTTACTCGCATGCCAGGTGAGAGTTACCGTAGACGACTAGGATCTTTGCTGTTGTGTTTCTGTGACGTCATTCGAGCGCTAATCAACTCCCTAGAGTGATTTTTTTCTTCCCTTTGTTGTTGTTGTTGTTTGAGGGGGATTGTTTGTTTGTTTGTTGTTTTTGTTGTTGTTTGGTTGGTTAGTTTTGTTTTGTTGTTGTTGTTGTAGGGGGTGGGGGGTTGTTGCTGTTGCTGTTGTTGTTTGTTTGTTGATTTTTGTTGTTGTTGCTGGTTGTTGTTGTTTTGTTGTTGTTGGGTTTGTTGTTTGTTTTGTTGTTTTGTTGTCTGTTGTGTGCTTGTTTTACGCAGTGCATAACTGTGCACAAAACAGTCTGACTGGCTTTGCTCGCTGCCTAGCGGGACGGTGTGGATGGGACTGCACAGCGCCCTGCCAGGCGTGGCCCCCAGTCTCTGGGAACGCGACTGCAGCGTGCAGCCCAGCAACCTGTACTTCTGGGTTTCCAATGTGACGCACGACGGCCTGCTGCCCAAGTGTGTCCGCTTCAACTGCAGAAGGAACAACAAACCGATGTACTGGTACCCCGCCAGCTGCGACAAACTCAGACATGTCGTGTGTGAGTTTACCTTGGAAGGTGAGTGGTGTGGTGATCGACGTACGGGTCCAGTTGTTTGTGCAGTGACTACAGGTACCTCTAGCATACGCGTGGATGGATGGATGGATATACCACACCAGAAGCCACCACCACAACACGTGGCGTACGTAGCAAAGCTCAGACATTTGGTGAGTTTACTTTGAAAGGTGAGTTACTTGTGAGTGGTGTGGTGATCGACGTACGGGTCCAGTTGTTTGTGCAGTGACTACAGGTACCTGTAGCATACGCGTAGATGGATGGATGGATATACCACACCAGAAGCCACAACACACAACACATGGCGTACGTAGCAAAACTCAGTACATGTGATGTGTGAGTTTACCTTTTGGGAGGTGTGTTACTTGTGGTGGTGTCGTGATCGACGCCCAGTTCTTGTGTAGTGACAGGTAGCATATACGTGGATGGATGGATGGATATACCACACCAGAAGCCGCAACACACAACACATGGCGTACGTAGCAAAACTCAGTACATGTGATGTGTGAGTTTACCTTGGCAGGTGTGTTACTTGTAGTGGTGTCGTGATCGACGCCCAGTTTTTGTGTAGTGACAGGTAGCATATACGTGGATGGATGGATGGATATACCACACCAGAAGCCACAACACACAACACATGGCGTACGTAGCAAAACTCAGTACATGTGATGTGTGAGTTTACCTTGGCAGGTGTGTTACTTGTGGTGGTGTCGTGATCGACGCCCAGTTGTTGTGCAGTGACAGGTAGCATACACGTGGATGGATGGATGGATATACCACACCAGAGGCCACAGCACACAAAACGTAGCAAAACTCAGACATGTGGTGAGTGAATTTGCCTTGGAAGGTGAGTCACTTGTGGTGGTGTCGTGATCGACGCACGGGCCCAGTTGTTTGTGCAGTGACAGGTACCTGTAGCGTTATACGCGTGGATGGATATATCACATCAGAGGCCACCACCACAACACGTGGTGCAGCAAAACTCAGACATGTGGTGCGCTAGGTTACCTTGGAAGGTGAGTGGTGTCGTGATCAACGCACGGGCCCAGTTGTTGTGCAGTGACAGGTACCTGTATCATGAGAGAGACTTTGTTGCTTAACGTCCACGGAGGCGGGAAGGCCTATTAGGGACGGGGGCGAGTGGGAAAAGGGGGACAGAACAGCGAAACCTCGAAACAGGCGCCGACCCGGAAGACCAAGGCTGCCGTGGACCGCCGCCAGAACAACAGAATGTTAATTAAGGCGGTGTCCGTCCGGCATTGCGCAGCGACCACCGCACACGCAATTGCTGTCCCAACTGCTATGCAGAACAGAGTCACAAAGACAACGTCCGTAGCTCCGCCGTTGGAAACCTGTAGCATACACGTGGATGGCTGGATATACCACACCAGAGGCCACCACTACAACACGTGGTGACGCAAAACTCAGACATGGGGTGTGTGAGTTTAACTCGGAAGGTGAGTCACTTGTGGTGGTGTCG